>JAQFYT010001984.1:0-14245 GCA_034694925.1 Ceratophysella denticulata | reverse complement strand
ACTGACCACCTTCGGGCCTAGAAAAAAAGCTCCATCAATTCGGGCAGAGTTTGCGAACTCGGCCTGAACTGCTCGAGCTGATGATTTGTTTACTCTCTTTGCATATTTCGGGCTGTTACTCCTAACAACAGTAGGCCGCTATGCACCGAACAAAGCATTCCCATCCCAGTGAACCTCACTGTATATAATAAATATATACTTTGGCCTACAAGATTTAAAACCTATCTAGTATATCTTCATTAGCTGAGCACTTGTGGAACATTTATGCTAGCTATCCTGACCTGATCATAAAAGAAATACCAATATTCTGCAATTATTCTTGATTCTTCCAAGATATGAATCCTATTTGTATCTTTCGATTTGCTCAACAATTCGTTAGACTTTTTCAATTTAAAATTTTCTTCCGAACGGTTCTTAACGCCTGTTATATTTATGCGCTATTCCAATATTCCCATTTGCGTTTTGCTTTTGTATTTTTCACAACTTTCAGTTATTCTGAAAATACTGCAGTTTTACAGACGTACCTGAATTTAATTTTCTTTAATGTGTGCACAACAACAATATTGTATAAACAAGTACTTTGATTTGACCAGATAGTTGTGGGTTGCCCACTATCTGTTTGTAATGCAAGTAATTTCAAGGACCGTCGTGGTGTCAGTTTCAGTCGGAAGAAAAATCTTGTGCTTTACGCACATCTGTCCAAGTCCACAAAAAAGTGGATTCTCAAGATTCAGAACGAAATGTGACAAGATACATGCACAATTGCCTGATAATATTCCAATGACATTCCTCCTGGTCGGATGCAATAAAGTTTAGAAACGGACGCATGCAATTGCATGCAGACAGTTCATAATATTTAAGAGGAGAAAAAATGTGTAAAATAGCCGACAACTATATTCAAGCCTTACTTCGGTTCTACGTCCTTTCAAAAGAGGAATTTCGGCATCTACCCCCTGTCAGTTTGGGCAATTTACCGAGACATGTTTTTTATATGGGGATATGCTTCAAAATGCCAATTTTGAGGCTCACTGTAATACTCATTATTGATTTGAATTGGATAATACGATCATGATATCATAATGCATGCCGTTTGTCCAGAAGCCAAATAGGAAATTCTCAAAAATCCGAAACCGTGTTGACGGTAACCAACGGATCTGTTCAACATTTGTTCATCTCATATTCTGCATCTCCCTTGACTGGATCTACATAAATTCTTGGAAGCTCTGTGCCGTGTAGCGCGTAGCAATGTGAGATTAGAAAGGGGCATATTGCATGTACGGACACACTCAGGTATTTTTTATATGAATAATTAAATGGAAGCTCCGAGAGTGGCTACAGGATTCCAATGTACGTGGAGAGCATTCCGAAGCATTAAATAGTCAGTGCCGGCAGAGAGAGGCAAAATTGATTGGAATGCTACCTTACTTGCTACCTTTCCTCTGTCTACAACTAATCTGCTCTTCCTAAAACCTAGCCACTGACTCAAAATCAAGTTTTTGAACTTCAACTTTAAAAAACGTCTCTCCGTCAAACAAGAGCCAGTACCTACAAAGATGTCGAGATTACAATCATGAAAGATGTGATGGCATCTCCAGAGGTAATACAAAAAAGTATCCTACCTTGCTACACACATCGAAGGTCGAGGCCTTTCTTAGGATTAACGTATTCATCACCCAAGTATTTTGTTTGACGAATAATTTGTATTTGCCGTTCTTGTTCATTCAGAATTAGAAATACAGCAAATATATTAGATACGCATGGACGTAATTTAGCGCGGCCAAAATTGTATATCCTACTTTCTACTACTGGAAACATGCAGCCCAGTTTAACCTTAAGCACAGATATATGCATTTATTTTTAAATCGATTTGGCAACACAGCATCCATTTTATTTAGGTATCGTGTCAAAAGGCGACAAGTATGGTAAGGACCGCTGTCCACATATTTACAGTGTCTTGTGCTGAGAACTGAAATTCTTATGAAACTAGAGCAACAGACGCCAGACGCTTCGAGCAATTAAGTTTATGGAAATGGTGTGGCAGTGCCAAGCAAGTTTGAAGTTATTTCTTTGATGACTTACTTCTGAGACTCTCATGAAGACCCCTCGGTTATTCTGTCCAATGTCAAAGTAGAAGATTTTGTTGTCGACACGAAGATGCTTGCCTTCGGGTAGTTCTCCGCGAAAGCCGCCGTCTTCCGTTCCAAACTCATCCAGGAGATCCGTGAGAGCGTCTCGGAATTCAATCATTCCCTGGGCAGGAATTGCAATTTGAGAACGCGGTCCACCGCGGGAAATGGTTTGGGATACCCGCAGAAAACGTCCACGAGCGTTTTCCTGTACAAAAAATATCTCTTTAGAAATACAGAATTTTCATCTAGCATGTAATAAGCAAAATTTCAAGCTTTAACTAAGAAGAAACGAATTCTTTAAAGTGAAAAATATCCAGAAGAATATATTCAAAACAAAATAATCACAAGGCTTAAAACACAACGATAATTTGACTAAATATACAAAATCAACTCCTAAGGACATTTGGCATTTAATTAACCTCATGACGGATTCAAGCATTAAACTACGGAAAGCGTTGCGTAGATTTAAGTTTTATTCTTCCAGTTGACAACGTTTGGCAACATATTGTTTTTTTGTAAATAATCCTTGTAGTATTGTTATAGTATAACTGAACCGGTTCATTTGTAAAATGGTTGAAGATTTTTTGAGGAAATGTGGCATTAATCCAGCAAATTTTAAAATGCAAGGTGTGAGTTCAAAATCAAAAGATGATATTTCCAACGGGGTATTATTCACAGCCTTGCCGTAAGTATCCGGCCTTTGTGAAACCCAGCACATCATTGGAATTATCCTAAAAGTGTGCGTCAGATATGCCACAGCCATAGTTTACATTTTCGAATTTACTATTCAGAATAACTTCGTCTGCAGATACACTATTTTCAGAGTTGGCGGTTGTTCTTCTAAATGTATTTGTCATACAATATATTCCAATGTTTGAGGCTCATTGCGTTGGATCGCTTTGCTTTCTTAAATTTCTTTGGCAGGCTTTGAAAAAAAAAACTGTGTTTTCTAAGATTTTCATTGCGCAACGATTTTGTTGCAAACGATGATGCTTCAAAAGTGTCGACAGACATACAGGCAGACAAGTCCACCACATAACACTCGTCTGGTCTAAATTTTTGTTTTGGAATGATAATGGAATTATACATTTTGAAACTACCAACTCATCGTGGTGTCTTACCTTGAGGTCGAGGTAGTAGCGTCTATTTGTCTTGACCATGACTTCAGACTTGAGTTTCCCGTCTTCGGGGACATTGTCAGGGTTGGGAAGACCGAGTGTAGCATAGAACTCACTGAAGGTGGTCAAATGATCCCGAAACTCGGCAGCAGTGGAAAGGGCTAAGTATATTTGACTCCGACGCCCATCCGCTCCGATTTCGGCCACTTTAATGAACCGGCCTCGCGGATTCTCCTTTACGTCCAGGTAAAATCTCTTCGATTGGATATGAAGCATCTTCGAAGCCAGCTCCTGCTCCTCTCCAGCACCTGAACCAAGTAAAAGTAACATCATTATGATCAGAGAATTGACGGCGCACTAGTCTGCAATCCGCAATCCGAATGTTAAACTTCTTACTAAAATTATGAAAATATTGGTATTTCATGTTAGGGAGTTCACTTGCAGCTTGCAGGTTCAGTTTGCAATCTAATTTGTAAACATAAAAATAGCTGAGTTGACACTTTTATGAGTTCCAGCTCGACAAAAGCCCTAGCTTGTAGTTATGTAACGCTCATAAACATTTTCGGATAGCTATCAAAGTCACCATTTGATTGAGATTAATGAGTCAGATTAGGAAGTCCACACGAAATATTTAACAATTTATACATTAAACTAGTATAAGTACTAATTTTCTCTAAATTCATATTGCCAAACTCGACGATATTTTAGTCCAATCGATTGAAATTGTGGTTCATGCCATATCTTGTACGTTTGAATTCGCTGATTTGGAGCTTGCATTGGAAAGTAGAAATATCATGACTGCTTTTAACTAAACGAAAAAAAAATCATGGGCGTGAATCTACGGTAAGTTTTCAATAAACGTATCATTTGAATTGGTCACTTTAAATGTCACACATTTGAGAATATCAGTTCCTAATGGATTACTGAATGGAATAAATGCTGAATTAATTTGCATAATAATAAATAGGCTCATTCACAATGTCATAATTTAAATGGTCTCGAACGTGTCAAGTAATATCTCAATTATTTATGAATGAATCCAGATCCAGAGTCCACTCCTATACGCAAAACGCAATTAATATGAGTGCAGATAAAAACGGCCGAGAAATTAGCACACATTCCAGTTTCAGAGCTGGTTTTATACGGTTTGGAGCATTAAACTATTTAAAATGCTAATCTAAATCAAGAATCCATTGAATGGATTTTGATAGCTGACACTTTCCATACATGTTCTGTCATTCAAAGCATCACCGCATTCCATGTAACTCAATAAAAGAATTGGATAATCGGTCACTAGGTTCATGAATGCATGTAAATATTTATATTTCATTCTCCCATATCATTGACCATTGACCTCAGTTAAAGCTTTTGTACTACAAACGAGGTGCTATGCCTCATGCCAGGGTGGGTAAGTTACCATGGAACTGGCATCTGGAATATAGTCAGTACATGCTCTTTGCAGAGTACTTGCATATTAGATAGGTTTTTTTTTTGAAAACCTACCTTCACAATAAGTACCTTAATTAATTTCAGAGTTTTGATAATGTTGCTTCAAAGTAAAAATTAATGTTTACTAGTTATCAATTTTCAATAGAATATATATGTGATCGTTTCCAATTCCTAGAAAATATTGATCTCTTCCTTCATTTGCTTTCGCAGAGATTTCATTAAATTTAACATAGTTCTCCTAATTTCACACTGCAAACTGCAATGCAACGGTTTCACAGAAAATGTTGCAGCTTAGGTATCCTGCTCAATCACCAAGTTGAATGAATGGTTCTTGCTCCTCTGGCGCTAGGCCTAACCAGGATCCGCAATACGGTCATTTAGATATCCATGGAGAGCTTGCAGCAGTGGAAATGAACTGAACAACGTGTTGTTCACGTAATTTTTTATTTTATTCTTTATTTATTTCCAGCTGAATAGGTCATAATTACTACCCAAAAGAAACAAAATTACATCAACGTCATCTTTGAACTTTCTCATTTCATTATTACTTCGGACCGGTGAGTCGATATATTTAATATACCAAGGATCATGGCGAAATGGAAATACAAATACGTAATTAATTCTTTAATTTTTCCGACAACTTTCTCCACTTTCTCCAGAATTCCTATTAAGCATTTGGATATAAACATAAACGCGGCACTTTGGTAGGATGTACAATCTTGTAAAACACGTACTGTACCGACGTTAGTACGGGCTGTAAAAGGGACTAGTTTGCTCAAAATCCTATATTGAGGAAAGTCCAAATTCAGTTTTAAGCTGAAAGCTGATTAATGATTAACTTAAGCTTCTAGATGTGTTCCCTTTTGGCGTGTCCACCCTTTACCCAACATATGTTTGTATTAATTTAACCCTCCGCACGTGAGCATTGAAGAATGGCTCTTAAATCGGAAAATCGGATAATAAATCGATGCGATAGAATAACGAATTTTGGTTAGGGAAAGTGACATTTGCCAACCCTGTTCTGCGCTGTGTTTGGGATGTAGAGCTGCCTATCTAGCTGGCGTAGGTGTGTGTACTACAACTACACGGCGTAGCCTATCTGTACGCGGCGTAGCGTAGTACGAGACGACGGGAGAAGCATTAGGTCGGCGTGTTATGCGGCTGCACAGAGGGCCTGCCAGGAAAGAATTCCCATTCATCCCCTTGTCGTTTCTCCTGTTTTTTTTTGCCCCATTCATTCATTCCGTTCTCTCTCTGATTGTGCATCCCAGAAGAGTGGCAGAAGATTACGCAATAAAACACAAAGAGCCAACAACTGCCAGAACCCAAAACCAAAGGAGCAACGCACTTTACTCGCCACGCATATTACGAACCTCTGCACACACGTGCACGCTAACCCCGTCCCACAGCACCTTCTGCATACTACGCTCCTACACACATACACAGCCTCCCATGCATTCCTAACGGAGCTCCAACAAGAACACAAAAATCCGAAACGAATTCCTTATGCAGATCCATTCTCTCATTGTCCACTTAAAATGTCTTCGATTTTTAGTATAAATTACAAAGAACAACGCTCTAACTTCATTTCATGGCTATTCAGAATTCAAACTCAAATTCAGAAAGTTTGGGAGTAAATAAAATTCCGTGCGGAGACTATGCGGAACACAAGCAGAAAAATAATTCGTGATGCATAAATTCAATGAGCTACGCGACATTGCGATATTGATATGAATGATCTAGCACAGACCGCTTTATGAGAATATAGGAATCACTTTTGGCTAAGATTGTTTTCTTGAGTTAAGTTCTTTGGGATTGCGCTAGGTCATTGCCTATAGGCGGTAGGGACCTAACCTAACCGAACGTATGGTGGGACTTTGAATGGTCTGTCGTCCATCATACCTACGTCATTAACGACGACGGCTAAAACAACACCTTCAGTAGATGAAACAATGACTTGGATGTTGATTGAATTTTATTGAAAAAAGGTTAGGTAAGTATGTGAAAAATTTATTCCTACCTAATTTAGGTTAGGTTGTGTTAATTGAAATCACAATTCTGTTACCCAGTGGCAACATGCAACCAATATCAGATTGATCGAGGCAAACTATCGATGAGAAAGTGAGTCGACAAAGGACACATCGAGAGTACCAATCTGTAGATCCAATCGGAAACGTAGCTTGTGCTTGTTCTGTCTGATACGTTGCTAGTTGCTAATGGCTTCTTTCACATGAAGAGCGAAAAGCATTATCAAAAAGCGCGGTTATACTCAGAATAGCACATGCGCATGAGAAACACGATCGTTGGAGAGTGAGTGCCTTAGTGGCAATTTATGAAACAGTCAAATATATGCATTTTGAATGACTTAACACAATATATATGTTGTTTGAGCTTAGTTTAAACTATTCTAACATGGTTTAACACCAAATCGTCAAGAATGAATAGGCAATTACCAGGCGTAAAATATGTTCAAGTCCAAACACCTAATCAAATATAAAGCATTATATTCCTATTCCTATTGAGTTTAATATATTTTACAGCCCCACCCTCTCTCACGTTAGAGCACAATGTTGTTTACATGTAGGTATGTTGACAAACAAATGCCCACGTGACCTTAATATGCGTGAGAAAGTATTCAGAAACAATGATTATTGTTTTTCTTTCCATTGGTGGGCAGAATGACATTATTAATTAAACAAGTTAGAAATGTTGTAAATATTAACCTAGGCCCCACATCCAGGCTCCAGCATCGAAGCTTGACTCTTCCGGTGCTGGCGGATATCCGCCGCGAGCACCCGCCCCTCCAGGAGAATTCCACATAATTCCTGACGAGATGTACTAACGAAGTGTGTCCTTAATTCAAACTAAGACTCCTTAATTGTTACATTGACTCAGCCCAGAGGCCCACGTACACGGAACACAACACAAGCACCTCATTCCAAAACAAGTCCAATTCCAGGTATGGGCATCTCAGAGTGTTATTCCTGGAATTTGATATTAGCTTTCACTACTGTTGATTATTAGTATGTGATTACTCCCCCGGTTTATCACTGTTAGCATTTCCGAGTAGCCAGTCGTCTCGGCTTCACTAGCCTCCTCCAGCCCAGCCATTATCCATTTGACCTAATTTTACTTCCATTCAACGGCGCCACCTGTTGACGCCTGCCTTGTCTGCGTGTCAAAACAAAACAGCAAAGCCTTACTCTAACCTCGAAAAAAAACTTCCGCTTCAAAATGTTGTCGTTAGCCGAGGGTTTTTAAGGTCAAGAGGTACAGAAATCAGGTTAAATTTTGTTGAATCGTTGGCAAACTGGCGGCGCCACGGCGACACATGGCGGATCCCACACTGGTTGTTGCAGGAATTTACTTGCAGATCTGTACGAGAATATCTAGTCCATGATTCGCCATCATCGTAAGAGAATAAGCGGCGTCAGCGGAGGTCAGGCAGAGATAAGGGCCCAGGAGAACGGCAGACCTTGCAAACAGTTGGTTTTCTGTTTTCGGTGGTTGTTTGGGAAGAGGTTTGTTGATATGGCTGGTGCTGGGAGAGTGGCAAAGGTGGAACTAATACAAGTCGGCTGGTGGAATGTTGATGACGGAAGAGACGCATTTTTTTCCACCAGTTTTACTACGAACTTTTGGGATGGATGGAAATGCAAAAGGAAGACGGGCTTCAAGAAGACTGGCTCATCTCCTTTCATTCCAATCCCTCAGCTCAAGCTATAGTAGGGCTTTCGCATCGCATTCGCACTATCCTGTGTCTATGCCTTACATAATTCCACGCATAGAAATGGCGTCACCGGGTAAGTGCGGCGTAGGTGGTTTGTCTAGCAAAATGGGTTGGGACTTCTTGGAGTAAATTTCCAAGGGTTCAAAACAAGGAAAAAGCTACAACGACAAATTTTTAGCTACTAAGATTCACGATTTACTGTTTACGTTATTCCAACATGAAAAACAATTAGTCAAATACACGACGGTTGAATCCCTACCCCACGCCGGCGACATGATTAAACACAGCGACAAAAGTTCATCATACGTTCCTTTGTGATGATGCGAATCACCGCGCAGGATCTTGACGACTTACTCTACTCAAGTTATTGGCACCCAGTATTTGATTTTTGCATGATTCTACAAAATGGTTGGAACGCAGAACGCAGCCAAGCAAATTCCTCTTTTTGAAGATTGAAACTCGGCCCTAGTATACAAATATAATCTTTTTGTACACTCCACCTAACCAATATAGCAATCACCTGAATTCGAAATTCAATATATATGGGTTGATCTAGATATGTGATGAAGTGTCAAAATAAATAAAGTATAGTTTACTTGTATGTTTAATCTCATCTTAGAAGAGTATAATTACAATATCAGAGATTAAGTCCGCCACAACGTTCCCCTTGAAAATGTAGTGACTTCTTAAACGAAATACTGATAGAATTGAATCGTGGAATACTTCGTTCAATGATAGCGAACATTAAATGTTAGATGTACATGTGTATGTTAAATTTAGCAAAAAAACGCTTTTACTGCAATAAAATTGTCGCAACGTTTCGTGGGATGATTTCAAAAGACATTGGATATGTATGGTCTTATGGAATAACCACATATTTGAAATTCAAGTAAGCTAACGGGGGTAAATATGGTTTCTGTCATTGTTTCTGCATACGCCACTAACGCATACCACCCCCAGATCCCGAGTCTGTTCAACTCAATTACATTTACTACAATGCGTAGTTCTTTGGCCGGGAATTGGGAGTGCAGACGGTGGTGGTGGTTGGGGGACTGGAACTTGTTACCTATTTTGCCTTTTACCCACTCCTCTTCATCAGCCAGGTGGAGATTATGCGTCTGTTTTCCACACAATAATAATAATGAGACTAATGGAAGTTATACCGGATCCAGACGGCGTTTAATTAGGCTCTCAAAACAAATAATTAAGAGTGTGCACTGGCCACACGGGGTGGTTCAGCCTACCATTCATATATCTACATTGGAAACCACTCAAATAATTATTATGCGTGAAGCCTTATTAAGACATTCTTTCCAAACAACAATAATAAAATAAAATTTACGATCTCTCTGATTTTTTCCGACTCTTTAACCAACCGACAAATCCTTCTTTCCGGATAAGCCTTAAGTTTAGATATTTAAGCCTAAAATTCTGAATTATGCCTACACGAGTTTAAATATATGCTAAAATGACAAAGTGTTTGCCAGAAGGAGTTTGACCGAAACCAAGCTGATTTTCAAAGCTTAACAACTTTGAAGTGATCAATCTCTCTCTCAATATAGGTATCTACAGGTTCAAAATTGAAGGATCAACTTGAATAACGACTGCTACACCCAAAAGTACCTTATTTTGTACAGTTCGGTTCCAAATACCTTAAATCAGGTAGAAAATAAAGCATGAAGTAAAAAAATTCTGCAAATCCGTTTCTGAGGGTACCCTTTCCTTATTGCAGTGCCTAGGTACTTTTGCAAAATCCCGTTTTAATGAAGTTTTGACCTGAATATCTGAATATCCTGCATAGTTAGGCCTTGTAAATCAAGCTTCCAATTTACTCGTTTCCCAACGACATTGACCTAGTATGCACTTCAATTCGCCTTGGGTGACCATTGGAATTTGGGCAGGGTCTACCTGCCTCCAACTTCGCCTCACCTCTCCCCATACGAATATGATAATCCTAATCGTGGAAAAATGCAATAGAGAGAGAAAAAAACTGTTTGCCCATTCCATGCAGTACGACTATTCACGCACCACGCACTTCCATATCTCCTTCTTCGTAGTCGGAAACTTCGAACAATAAAATTGTAAACGAGAGATGCGATGTGAAGCTCCGCTTCTACTCTAGCCAACCCAGTCAGTCGTAGTTAACCATAAACTTAAACCGAAAAGTGCTGTTTTCGGCAGATTAACACCAGCACTGGGGGAGCATTAAATTTGACTAAATTGACATTGCATGAATAGAAAACCCGAGAAGTTTATCCGAGCCGACAAAATAAAATTAAGAATTTCCCTAACTAAAAATTTAGCTTATACTCGACCGTCAGCAGTGTTCAATATTCGTGTAATAAAATTTCCTAAATTAAAAATATGGAAAAAGAATTAAGCCCTAAATACGATTCAAATGTTAATCCTGGAATCAAAACTGCAAGGATGGGACAAAAAATTTGACCATCCTGCTAAAGTAGAGGTTTCCAAAAATTATACAAATACATATAATATGCCAAATTGAATGTTAGCTTTTGGGAAACATATTGTACACTTCTGTTGTTCTAATATTGTTCTATGCCGTCCGTAATTAACGAGGTAATCGGAAGTTTATTGGAACGACTGATTTCAAATGACATTTCACGTCCGATTTCATAAGACTTTCATTAATTTCCTGGATAATGTTTTACAATTTGACTATTTTTACGACTACAAGATGCTGCCGAAATTCAAAATATGAAAACAATTTTTAAGACAACTTTGCCCAGAGCCTCTGACTGCGCGTAACTTACCTAAATACCTCTGACTTCATTTTACAATTTCGCTCGAGTTGGAAAGACATAAAGATATTGCATAAGACCCAGCTGGACAAAAAGTGCGTATGTTCTGCTGAGTTGGGTTGAGTGAAAACTGTGAACGCTCAGCACTCTGGCTTGCATTGGAATTGTGCATTGAATGAACAAAGAAATAGTTTTGAGAAGACTCGACCTTGGAGGTCATTAAACTTCCTCCACGTGCCAGGTGGAGACTCTTCCCAGCACACAGCTAAAACCCCATCTCCCATTCCCGTTGACACACACTATGAATTTGGTCGGACCAAAACAGCAGTCTCTTTCCATTACACTTCGTCGACCGGCTGTAAACAAAAGCCCAAGCCAAGCCTGTTTAGTTCACTACTACTGATGGAACCAAATAGGTAGTAGTAGTCTGCCCAACTGTTGTGGATTAATTCCTTATCTTTATTTAATATTTACTATTTTACTCGGGCGGTAGAATGGGACTCGCTACTCGGCTGGCTTCTGTTCCTGCAGCCGGGTTGGCTACAGACGCATAAACATGAGGAAATGGAATTACACGGAATAACTTGCGTGAAGTCCATTTGATGAAAACGACTCGACTCTTGTTATCAAGTTCCCACACTAAATTAGGACTATCTAGGAGCTCCCAATTTTACCTGTCCATTGGACGACACTGCTGAGTTGAGGGTAATTTAGGGCTATTTATCGCATGGATCTCTCCCGATTTTTTGTGTGCTTTGTGTACTTAACTAATATTTTATGTTTCCTGAACATTGAGCTTGTTATTTCCAGTCGTTTTATATAATAAATCGGAAACAAGCGAAGCATTGCTATTCTTTGTTCCCCACACAGTCGTGTCCGTGGCTACATTATAAATAATTGGCTTTTAGACAGTTAACACTGTTATAATTAAAGAACTATACCTACATATACATATGATTCGTCTTGTGCCACCAAATTCCTCTAACATGTGCTGTTCATGCACGGCGCAAGCTGTGTATGTGGATAATTAGGCCTGGCATAATTGCAAAAAAAAAAAGAAATATTGCGAACGACAAAATATTGATGTACAATTATACACGATATCAAGAAACATTTGCGCAATGCACGCAAACTGTCTATAACATTACAAAAACTGGAATATTACAATTTTACTGTTAAGATTTGTTTTGAGTGGAGAATATGTCAAAATTAAATTACTATACAATAGCTTCTATAGAAGTATGCTTATCTTAAAATTTGCTACACAAAAACGAAACTGGAAACATTCAATTAACATGCTTTACAGCAGCTCGAGACCAGAAGGTATTTGTAATGAAGGATGACCTAGCTCAGGTAACACTGGCGAAGGACAGCCGTAGTTGTTGAGAGCTGCATTGAATTGCAGAAAGATTTGGATAGTTGGAGCACTTAGTATTGTGACTGGGGAAGTCATTAGAAATTATTTTCATACTTTAAGAAAAAGAATTGTTCCGAAAAATTCAATCGCGCACTAATTTTGCTTCTAAATGAACACATGCTATTTTATAAATGAGATTTTAAATTTTAAATTTATTTCCAATATGGAATTTATATTTTTTGATGATTCTTTGATTTCACTTTCGAGGGTTTTCAATAACTCAACGATTTTGCTGCAACTTGCAAAGCTCGGAATTCTGAAACTGAGGACGGACAGACGACAAAAACAACAATCATTCAAGTAGACTTCCAGCTCTATAAACAATTTAGTTTTGCGACAAATTTTTCTGCAGCATCAAATATCGGTACCATGTTTACGTGGATACGCAACGATTTGGCTACGAGGGTCAAACGAAGTATTTATGTGCATTATCATGAAAGCCTGAACCATGCGAAGGACTAAAGCCGGCGTTTTTTGTTCATAAGTTTTAGAACGGCATTCCACAATATTCTGTACAGTTAAGGTAACATTTACTTTGTCTGACTGAAGGTGTTGTGTTTCGCTCTCCTGAACGCGAAATACCTGAGTGGCTTTAATCTCCGTAGGGTTCCTTGAGGATCGACCAAGTATTCCTTGTAGGGAGATCCGCAGATTTCAACATTACTCGTCGGATTCCTTTATTAGTCACTATTCGTCATCACTCACTCCACGAGTTGCGGAATCTGTGAGGAATTTCCATTCATCCCACCCAACCTCTTCAATTACACAAGGGTTCCGACGAGCCAAGCACCTTAAAAATATGCCCAGACACTTATTACCTGCTCAACTACATTCCAGAAAATCAAATTCCAAATTCTAAGGTACATTCCAGATTCAAATAATCAGGTTGTACTGAGCTTGAGATTTACAATACTGTACATAAGCCTTAAAGTGTGACATTGGATATTTGTCTGCAAAGATTGTAGCAAGACGATGCTATTTTTTGAAAACTTATAACGCACTAAGGTACACTAAAGTGTGAAGCGTCACTTTAGAATGGATGTTACAATTGAATACAGAAACTTACTCAATGCACAGAAGCATAGGAGTTCATGAACACATATTATTTAGTTTGCCAATTTTCTCATAAACTTGCGAAAACAACATTCGATCGAATTTCACAGAATTTTCAGAGCGACTCAAGATCGATGATCTGACAATGATTACCGATTACAAAATTAAAGATATCCTACCAAACAAACGAAGCCTGCTTTGTTTTAAACGTCCAATTCAAATTTCTTTAAAATTACACAAAAAAAATTGCTGAACAAGATTGTGCATTGTACACAAAATAAATATAACTACTCCGTTTTTAAGAATCTCGTCAGTTCCTTTGAACGCTAAAAAATTCAAGGGAAATATTCCGCAAATAAACTCCATGATTATGATAGACAGACAAGGAGGTTTCCACAGTATACTACAGCATGGTACGTACTTCTGAACCCTGTGCATGAATATGGGTACCAATTTTCCATACGTTAAAAAATGTAATCTACGTTAAAAATCGAATCTACGTTAAGTCCCATTTTATTAGTTAGGATAGGTTTGGTCAGGTACTGAATGCAATAAGGCCATTTCGAAACTTGAATTACCGTGTGACA
>JAQFYT010001983.1:0-14247 GCA_034694925.1 Ceratophysella denticulata | reverse complement strand
TATATGTTAAGTTAATTAAACTTTAAGGATTCAGAATCCGCGTGTGGGTTTGTCAACACTCATACTTAGAACGTAAATATTTTAGGTTTTAGGTATATAATACGGTCTTATGTGGAAGCCTGAATAAAGATTTGAGCATTAGCATGTACTCAGTTGGTTAGTATACCGTGCAAGGGAAATCGTATTTAATAAAAACTCACCCAACAACTTTGCAGAAATAAAAAAACTCCGGCAAACAAACTCTGTGATCTGTCTAGTCGCAGTGTAACCTGCACATTCTGAATTCCACCTGAATTCAAGTTATTCGGATTGTGTTTGCAAGTCAACAAGTGGTAAAAATATTCCTTAATTGCATCCCAGTTTCAATATAATCACACCATCGTGACATTGTAAAAATGTCAGTTTGTTTTGTGTCTTTCCGATTTATCGTACTGACATTCACTCTAACACTATCCGCTACCTCAAATAAAGCCCATTCACCGTATCAGGAATCGCCAGTCCTGAAAAATTTAATCTTTGAACCCACAAATAAACCAAACTTGGTTATTCTAACACCAGCAACTCAAAGCACACCGGCATTGCAACGCTATTTAAGAAGTGCTGCTATCGTAAATTTACGTGTCACAGTTCTTGGCCAAGGACAGGAATGGATCGGAAATGGACAAAAATTGAAATTAATCAAAACTGAGTTAGAGCGAATAGTTCAAAACAATAAGGATGCAATTGTTCTCTTTACAATTAGCAACACTGCGCTCCTTGTTGGAACAGAGGCTGAAATTGTTCAACGATTTAAAGACACAGGTGCTCGGGTATTATTCAGTGCTGAAAAGCCTCCGACCTTAGACTCAAACTTTACATTTAACTACAGCGGATACGGGCAACCATTTCTTAATTCCGGGGCATACATTGGATATGCAACAACACTGTTCGAGCTACTTTCCACAGAACATAATGCAGATTCCGGTGATCAACAGTATTTCACAAAAGTATACGCAAATCCAATTCTTCGAAGAAAATATGGGTTTAAATTGGATCGAACGTCAATCCTTTTTCAGCATGTGACTTATGCCTGGAACAGCATTGGGTCGTGCCCAAAGAAGCTGGGTTTCTGGCAAAATCAGTTCTTCAATTATAAACTCAAATGGGCACAGTCGCCGCCGTCCGTCGGAATACTAGATCTGGTTTCTTTGGAATCAAAGCCAAAAGTGGTTAACACGCTGTACCACACTCAACCGCTGGTCATTCTTGGTGACAATACCCCAGTTAGCACATCCACTCTCAACTATCTCGGGAACTATATTTGCGGTGTTGAACAAAAACGCAGAGAACTCCCGAATAATGAGTCTGACTTTCCAAATGTATTCATGGCAATTTTTATACCACGTCCAATACCATTCCTGAAACGATTCTTCGAAAGGATCAGCAATATTGACTATCCTATGAACAAAATTCATGTTTTCTTGTTTAACGGTTCAACGTATTATGCAAATCATGACGCCATCACGGATTTTATCGCCGACCACAGAAATAGCTATGCTAGCCTTACCATTCTACAAGCTAATCCAGAAGTGAACGAATGGGAAGCCAGAAATCTTGCATTGGCTGAAGCCATCAAAAAAGGTGTCAATTTCTACTTCAACGTTGATGGAGAAGCTCGTCTAACGAACTCGGGTGTACTTAAACGATTAATTAAGTACGCTAAACCGGTGATATCACCGCTCCTCATGATTCCGTATAGAAATTCCATTTCCAACTATTGGGGAGGCCTCAACCAATGGGGAAATCGTGCCAGATCGAAGAACTACGGCAATGTAGTCCGTGAAGAGCATCGCGGAGTTTGGACCGTGCCCTGCGTAAGCCAAGCCTACCTTATCGACACCACAGCCATTACCAGTGGTCAGCTGGTGATACAGTATACTAAATCAAACAACGCAATACTTTGCGTGAGCCCAAATACAACTTATTCCGTCGGTGAATGGCCATACTTTTTTACGAATCAAATTCGATACGGTTATGGGGTTACCTCAGGCGGTTTTCGACCGCGTCGAATTCACAGCGAATTGTATCAAGTGAAACATAACAGATACGATTGGGAACTGAGCTACTTGCATCCCCTATGGAAATCGGCAGTAGAATCAAAATCTCGGGTTCAAGAACCATGTCGAGATGTTTTCTGGTTTCCGCTCGTGTCACAACAGTTCTGTACCGATATGATTGAACTGATGGAAGATCACGGTCAATGGAGCATTGGCACAAACTACAACGTGACCTCAGAAGATGAGGAGCATCCAAACCCTGACCCATACCCAACCGTAGACATTGACGTGATGCAAGTGGGTTTCTTCGAAGCTTGGCTCGAGATTGCCCGTTCGTACATTACGCCGCTGAGAAAGCGTGTTTTTACTGGTTTTGTGGCAGATCCGCCGCATATCGAGACAACAATCGTGATTCGCTACAGACCCGAAGAACAGAGCTCTAATAAGCCTCATCACGACTATTCTACCTATACGGTCAATCTGGCTTTGAATCAACCGCGAGTTGACTACGAGGGAGGTGGGTGTCGTTTTCTGCGCCATAATTGCTCCGTGACGGACAGTCGGGTGGGCTGGATACTCATGCATCCCGGTGACCTTACGCACTACCACGAGGGCATGAGTACGACCCGTGGGGTCCGGTACATCCTTGTCTCCTTCATTGACCCCAGGGAGAATGAATAGCCTGTCTTAGCCAATAATCTAGTTTTCATAATGTGTTGGAAACTGGAAGCAACTATACGAATACCGAGCAATATTATCCATAAAATATCTTATATTTATCCATATACCAATCATGTTCAAAATTACAACTGTTGTACTACAATCAGTTCATATTTATTACATGTAAATAATAAAATGCATTTCGGTTTTACAATTCCTACATATTAAATATTGTTGAAGCTAAAGATGTTTCTTTTTTTCGCATAATTTGACTGGTGTTTGAGAAAATGCCTTTTTAGTTAATTTTGAATTTATTGCAATTAGCATAACATGTTCTTGATTTTCACTAACATTATAATTGTTAACAATATATTAAGTACGACTACCTACCGGTTTTAGATTTACGCGCAAACAGTATTTCCGGTTGAGTTATTAAATTCAAATGAAAGAATGATTTGACTGAGGATGGAAATATTCGACGGAGCGAAGCTTATCTGGCATGTTGCCCTTTTCTGAAATATTTAATTATTTAACTATTGTGTATAAAACACTGTTACATAACTGAACAATTCAGCTTGGTCTTGACGCTCAATACTTATCGTAACTCGCATTCTTACGCCTTATTGTTAGAGTTTCGACGTCAACGCAGGCATCTTATATCATGAATTAATAAAACAGTGCACAGATTCTTCAGTCCTTTTATCTATTTTGTGGAAATGTTACATATTCTGTATAATCAATGGTAAAAATTAAAGTTTAGGTACACTTACCTCAACACAAAAGCATTAGAGATCCAGCTCCACTTGAAAAATTACTAAAGATACGAGCGTTGAACAAGGATGTGTAGTATGGCAACAAAAGCGATAAAGAAGTGTATCACATAGCACATGACAAAGTTCATGGATTACACATTACACAATGAGGTGCATGTTTTACGTAACGCAGAAACCTGGTCGATCCCACTTCAAATTTTAGAAATTCTCACATACATTTTGAATGGCACTATTTAAGGGGAGTCCAGTCACAGGATAGCTCATTATTTAAAACTCACCCATTTGGACCTTGACGTCCACATCTACACATAATTTAAAATCACACTCGTTCATTTCATTTATTAAAAATATTCAAGATGATAGCCTGGCAAGTTTTACTTGTTGCCTTAGCTGTTGGTGTTAATTGCGGCAGTGTCACCCGATCCCAGCAAAATCTTCTCCATTTTAACCAAAATGGAAAATTTAAAATTGTTCACTTTGCAGATCTGTAAGTATTTAGTTAATCTTGTCTAAATTAGCCGTTGTGGACCTATGAAAATGATATGGGTACGGATTTGTAAATAACAGTGTCAATTATGGTATTTTGATGCAATTTCAGTCATTACGCTGAAGCACCTGGTTCCGATTGGGGTCCAGCAAATGACCTGAAATCCAGCAAAGTGATTCGAGATGTTTTGGCCTGGGAAACCCCAGATTTCGTGGCCTTCACGGGTGACCTGATCTCTGAGGAATACCTCGTGGCACCCAACGGTACGGCTTACATTGACCTACTCCTCGAGCCCCTTGTTGAAGGGAACTATTCATGGGCCTCAACGTACGGAAATCATGACAGCGGTCTCATAGTGACCCGCGAGGACATTCTAGCCACTGAACAAAAATATCCCGGTTCGTATACGCAGCAAGGAGCTGAAGGTCTTGTTGGAACCACCAACTACTTTGTCCCCGTCTATCCACCAGTTGGTGGATCTGAAGAAGTTCCCGCACTCATTCTCTGGTTTTTCGACAGTCGTGGTGGCAGAAGCCCAAATGGAGGATTTCCAGCCACCGTCGATTCTACAGTCATTGATTGGTTCAAAGAAAAGAGCCAGGAAATGACCGAAGCCTGGGGGAAAGTTCCATCATTGGCATATTTCCATTATCCGACGTGAGTTACTACGCAAACTTGGATTGTCAAGTTGATTTAATCAAACTTATTTAAATGTTTTATGGTTTTGTCTTTAGCGCTGAATACAAACCTATCAATGACAATATTGAGCTATATCCAAATTGCCCTGGACAACATGGTAATAACTTCTGCAGTCCTCATAACACAGATACACTTAAGGACCCAACTTTCGTTTACTGTATTGTTTGAAACTGTGAATCTATTTGTGACATATTAATGTATTTAGATGATGTTGTGAGCCCGCAAAATCCTGACACTGGACTCATGGCTGCATTGGCTAACTCGGGTATTGTAAAGGCTACCTTTGTTGGACATAATCACGGTAAAACAATTTACAAAACCTTATATGTATATTACTGATTGGAATGCCCGTAAAAATAATGTGTACGAATTTCAGGCAACGGCTGGTGCTGCAATTATGAAAACATGACTCTCTGCTACAACCGTCAATCGGGTCACGGAGGAGGTTGGGTAGGCTGGACGCGCGGAGCTAGGGTCATCGAATTGTCTTACGATGCCCCGTGGGACCTCGATCTGAATTATGTCCGCCTTGAAAACGGAACTGCCATCGATTTCTACCCCGGGCCTTCTCACCACTATAAAGATTTGTAATTACTGTTCCGCTTTCCGTATACATTATACAACTGTTTTATTAATTATCAGTAAATACAGGTTAAAGAAGCATGATTTGGTAAAAGTATATTATTGATTTCTTTAATATCGCTCAGGTTGAGTGACGAATTGTTTAACATTCCAAATGTGTGAGATATGCGCTGAATTTTCAGTTGGAGGATAATCTTAATTGTTCTGGATGCTGGGTAATGCATACTAAATACTTGAGCATATTATATTATTTTTTTATTGTTCATATTATTAATTATATAATCATGTCACGATTTTCGATCATGTTATCTGTATTGCTCCATATTTCTCTGCGTTTTTATCTGATTTCAGTACAGATTTTTTATCACACATGCAGAATTAAATAATGATAGGATACAAATAAAAAAAGTAACGACTGGGGTAAGTGCATGGGTAAGCGTTTTACATACCTAGTATTATTGCATGGAGTTTATTTAAACTGTCACTGAGCGTGTCCTGTGTTTCGCCTTGTTTTTTTCGCCCCCGGTTTTTTCACCTCGCGGTGTTTTCGCCTCGGGTCCTTTCGCCTTTTCGCCTCGGCATCTTAACGCTCACACAGATGCGCTCGCGCTGCTCATTTGCCCCATTTAATTGTTACGTTGTTGGAAGTTAGGTTAGGTTAGATTTTTAGACGCGCGCTGATGCTATTTATTGAAGCTTTAACCTTAGTTATAATGCTGGAGTCAACAATACTGTATATTACAATTACTATGTTAAGCTCGTTGTGCCAATTTAACTAGGATTAACTCCAACCAATGCAAGGATCTTCACAAGGCGAACCGGTCAAAAGGCGAAAAAACCGGAGGCGAAAACACCGCGAGGTGAAAAGACCGAGGTAAAAAGAACGGGGGCGAAACAAGGCGAAACGACATGTAACCGTCACTGAGAATAATGAAGTTGGCACTAGAGAATCATGACTTGGCACTGACTTTGCTTTGCTTGAGTTACGTTATCTTAGCGCCAATTCATGATTCTCAGTGCCAAATTAAATGCCACCCTTATTATTTCAAATTGAAAGATAGGCAGTGCGCCAATACTCTTTTGAATATTCGTTGCAAGTTGCATTTCCTCTAAATGACCAATGCCTCTTTGGTCAGAAGGTTGGGCTGGGCTTTCTAGAAAATGAGATGAGTAGATCTTGCATTTAGCATTCAAGCTATTGGGGCCCACTCACAGACATGTGCGAAGTCAGAAGATACCCAAGTTGGTATTCGGAACGTCGATGTGGATAATGTCTATGCCCGACGTAGCAACTCGTCGAATTTTCATCCTATCCAAGAAGTCTGTGAACATAATGAATGCCAATAAAGGCTGAAAATACTTTAACATTTAGGATTTACTTAATCTACGTCTCGTTCTCACCCATACAGACTGCCGCCATGATGATTTAATGCGTATCGGTCATCGAGACCAAAACTGCTTGGATGATCAGGGTTTAGTCAGACAACTTGCGAGACCTGGGTTTCGCTCATACGACTCAGGTTCCTTGTACTCCTTCCGTAGATTGATTCCCTTACATGCTCATCTGATAGTCCACACCGATGAAATATCTTCCGGCAGAGCCTGATTAAGGTCAATCTGAACTTCCGACTCATTACACAGTAGATTATGAAGTTCACTGAAGAATTCACAGACGTTGCCAGCAAACCAAAGCAATATTCCTTGGAACCCGGAGTCATTAACTCGGCTAAGTAGAAAAATGCATTCGGAAGCTGACAAATTCCGAACACCAAAACAACGCACAGAAGCATTCTCGCAATTGATATTTCAGTGTTTTGAGACTCCGTCATGCCCTGCCTTAAGCGAATTGCTTTTCTGATCTGAAATAAATTCAACATCAAATGACAATTACGTAAATGATATATCTGTAACACCGTGAATTTAGGTACTTGGATATTTACCGTAATGTAAATTGCTATGTTGAAAACTGTGAGGACGACAAAAGGAATCCCAAAATTAAAAATTGGGTAGCACCATGTTAAGTACAAAATCTGATACGTGTCGCTTGCCCCGAAATCCGTGAAATTTACCCAATATTCCACAGTGACGTTGTCATCTGATAAACGTTCTAAGATTTCCTGTTCGAAGTACGAGGGAATGCTGTATAAAAAGCTCAATAAAACAATGATGGCTGTAGTTCTCCATGCAGTCTTGACACTACATATCTTCCGTGCTCGTAACGGCCAATAGATAACCACAAAACGTTCCAAAGTAATGGCGACCGTGAAGTACGTCGAAGCCGTTAAACCTGAATAATAACCATACGGAAAGTTGCGCTGATTTCGTTGTTATTTACTGAACAGTAGATGAAAGTATATAAATTAGTCTAATAATTTACCGAAACTGCCGAAAACTAAAGCAGGTGGGTATATAAAGGGCAGATAGAAATTCTCATAATTGTAGCTCAAGCCGTAAAACTGAAGAAATGGTACGATGCCATTAACAAGAAACCGAACCAGCAAGAAAGTATTGTCGGCCAGTGCTAAACCCATGAGAAGCACATTGACGGAAGAACTCATTTCAGGTCGCGACAGAACAGCTGCACTGATGGTATTCCCGATTATGCCAAATATGCAAACAAACACTTGTACGAATCCGCAGACTACATAGTTATATGTTGAATTTTCCATTTTAAAAAGCTGTTACCTACCTATGTCCTACATATGTAGGTTTCGAAATAACGGACAGTTCGATCGAGTACAATATTGGATTTTGTGCAATTAAATAATCAGCTATTTACTGGTAGGTAACCTGCACTGACAACTGGCACTCACCGTGCAATCACATGCAATTTAGCAAATACCAACAAAATACAATAATGGCCAAAAATACAGAATACGTATGAAAATGAGTGTATTGGTTGAATGCAATAATGAAACCAGTATGTTAATTCCACTTGTTCAACTCTTGCCTTCGCTTATCAGCTCGGTGAAAGGAAAACCACTAATTAGTGGAATTAATACCTGTCCGAATTAATCAAAAGCTACTTTTTGTGTGTCGTTCGTGCATGAGTCATGATCCTTCATGATCATGCATGATATGTAGAAGAAAACAGAATACAATTCGACATACGTATACTGAGTGCATAGTATCCCGTGGTCGGGTCATGGAGGGATTTGGGTAGGCAGGACGCGCGGATCTAGGGTCAACGAATTGTCCTAAAGCGTCCCGTTGGACCTCGATCTGACTTATGTCCTCCTTGCAACTGGAACGCCCATCGATTTCTAACCCGGGCCGTCTTACTTGTATAAAGATTTGTAATTATTTTTTATGTATGCAGGTTAATAAAACCATGATTTGATAAAAGTACGTTATTGATTTATTTAATGCTGTTAAGGTTGAGTGACGAATGATTAAAAATTCAAAATGTGCAAGAAATACGCTTGATTTTTAGTTGAACGATAATATTAATTGTTCCGGATTCTGGGTCATACCTGACACAGTTTTGTAGATAGACGCGGATTACAATCGTTAATACGGTTTTAATGGTCTCTCAATTCCAAACTCGGAGTACCACATGCTACATTATAGCCGGAGTCGTCTAAATTATTTTTCTTAGTCGCACATTTTTTACGACGGGTCTTGACTCAACTTCGTAAAATCCAATTCGTAATATTATTATATTTCTTCAGTATGTGTTTTCTACCAAAGCTTTTGATTATCTGTATTTTGACCCTTGTAAGTGCATGCAAAGTTACTCGAGTAAAGTAAATTATACTGAAACTATTATAAACTGAAGATTTAATTTTCTACTATTGCATTTAGGTATCTCATGCAACAGAACCGGATTGGCAGTCCACCGTTGATGAAATGTCCAGTTCCGTGAACATGCTTGCCGGTTGGATTGTGGCACAAAATGGAACAATTCTGGCGACGTCTTCAGATCCGTTGTTCTTAGTAAGGTCTTATTGAATCCAAATTTTTTATTTCTTCTAATTCAATTGGGATTTAAACAGTTCGAGAACAAAGAG
Organism: Ceratophysella denticulata; assembly: GCA_034694925.1. NCBI lineage: Eukaryota > Metazoa > Arthropoda > Collembola > Poduromorpha > Hypogastruridae > Ceratophysella > Ceratophysella denticulata. Next base: position 5,000 of record JAQFYT010001983.1, on the reverse strand, counting down.
GCTAAAGGAATAACTAATGTCATGTCTGGTCCATATGCTTATCGAGCCATTATTACTGTTGGAGGAGTTACCTACCAAGTGTACGCAGTCGGCGAGCACACGCTCTATGGAAAAAGAAGTAAATGGGGTGTTGTTTGTCAGAAAACAAATCAGAGTAAGATCAAGTTAAACATTTGGATGCCTCTGCTTCAACTTTTAATTAATCTTGGAATTTTGATTTGGAATCCTAGCAATATTGGTCGGTGTCTTTCGGGCTTGGGATTCTGGAGATACACTGACAAGCGTTCGAGACACGGCCAAACTCTTGATTGCTGAAGGCTACTAGAAATAAATCGTAGATTAAACGTAGATATAAAGAGTAGTGCATTATATTTGAATTTATTAAACTGAAAATCTGAATTTGATTACCACGTGCGGGATTATTATGTGTTATTATGCTTTAATTATTTCAAAAATTATGTTAACTCGGCACACTACATTTTTTTTGATGATCAGAATTAGGTTTAATTTTATATGAGAGGTACAAACTCTTGTTTAGTATAGAGCCATGACTTGAATATATTATGCCGATTTAGAAAACTGTAAAGCTTGGGTATAGTTATACATGGACGGCTCAGTAAACCCGTAGATTGGTTTGTTTGAATTTCAGTTCATTTTTAAAATTATAGCTCAGTTTATGCATTAAACACAATCTCTTGTTCTGTAAAATTAATTTAGTTTCTAGACCAATATTTCATGCTATTTCTAAATCCTAGTTGCGATTTGAAATACATCTCGAGTTATTCTCAAAATTCAAAAATACAAGAAAATTTTATTCTAAAGTTTTAGTCTTATGCTGAAACTTGGGTTTGATGGTGATTTAAATGGTACCATTGGAAAGAATTATAATCGATTCTAACATAGTACCTTTTCAATGATCATAGCGCCCGTATGAGATGTATTTAAGTTCAGCTCTAAAATACAAATACAAACTAATATGTACAAGAAAACTGCACCACAAATTCAAACAAACCGTAGTATCTGTAGATAAGGCTTGGATCCAGACATTTGACTCCATTGGCATAAATGCATAGAATATACGCATGAAACATGGCAACCGACGACTATCTCGATATATTCAATAGTTTTTCTTATATGATTGTTCATATATCCGTGGACATAATTACATGTCATTATATACCGTTATATACATTTAGTCCATAAATATCTGAAATTGATTGTACAATTTTAAACTGGTGATATGATAAGACAAAAAACGGAATTAGAATGGATGAGCTTTTAATCAAAGAATAACCATACACAATTAATATTCACAACCACCGGTTATCGTAAGATAAATATTCACTGAAATGCGTTCATTTGTCTTAACAAATGTGATTAGTTGTAAGTTGTAATGAAGTCTGGATTTTAATTTATCCATAATTGATTTCATGTAATTTATGCGAGAGTAAAAGAGTAGCACACGTGTGTGGATATGAGGAGGCTAATCCTGCATTTCCCTGGTAATCAACGCGTACAACACTTAAAAATAAACAAGAATAAGAAATCAAATCATATTAAAATGCTGAAATAGTACACTTAATTCATAGTAGTAATCGAAATCCTAATGAGTTTTTAATAGCAGAAAGAGATACTGATTTGTATTAACGTGTTCATAGTTAAATTCGATTGGGAGGTATATAAACCAAGGACTGGAGCCAATTAAACATCAGTATCATTCACTATTTCTTAAGGTTACCTAGTATTGTAAGCCGCTTAATTTGAAGAATTTAAAATCCAATAAGTTTTAAAAAACGAAAAAAAAATGAGTTCTCTACACAAAATTCTTTTCCTCTGTTTCGTGGCAATGGCCGTAAGTAAAACCTTATTTGTAATAAAATACCATTTTCTGTAATTCAGTCGGGTCGTAAATTTAGCCACCGTTATGCACATAGTTTATTATTTAAATTGAAATGGTATTACCTCAAATATCCTTAATAGGCAGCTCAAAATAATTCCACTGCAACCGAAGCAGCAACACCAGCTGCCTCAAATTCGACCGGGACCCCCGATGCTGCTGCTGCTGGGGCAGAAGCGTCGACAAATGGAACTTCAGTTGTAGCCCCACCAAACTGGGAAGATAAGGTTGAGGAATTGTCCGAGACTGTGAATATGTTGGCAGCTTGGATAGTTAGCTCAAACGGAACCATCTTGGCAACTTCCAATGACCCACTCTTTGAAGTAACAGCAGTTTTTGGCCGTACTTAATTGTTAAACCGAGAATTTTTAAAAGCATCAATTTAATATTTGTTTCAATTGCAGCTTGTAGATTCTGAAGCTGTGCATATTGCCAAAGTCTTTAGTGGGAAATTCCCATATGAAGCCAGCGTTAATGTTGGAGGAATCAACTACCGTGTCTACACCGTCGGGACCAACACTCTCTATGGAAAGCGGGACTGGTGGGGATTGGTCCTCGAGAAGACCAAACAGAGTAAGTTATTTAAACCTCAAAACGATATAGGAAATCCACCCTAATGATTATGACAAATTCATTTCAGTGGTGAGTTAACAATTTTTTTTCAGCCATCCTGGTCAGCAGCTTCCGAGCTTGGGATGCCGGTGATGCTCTTCAGAACGTTCGTAACTTTGCCAGTGATATGATTGCTAAAGGATACTAGAGCCAGCCTCAAGATAATGAACCCATTAGTCATGAACACATTCGTAATCAGAATAGACTATAACTTATTTCAGTCACTTAATATTTTCCTATGATACGCATTATCCGTTTCGATTATCATCCGTTAAATTGATAAAATTTAGAAATCCTAACACCGGTAAATGCTCTTTTCTACTCGAGTTCTCAGTATCCATTCAGAATTCAAGAGAATTGATGTGTTAGGTATGCAATATCAAATATCATGAATAAATTCAGTATATTGTTCATATTCCCTCATTTTAATAGTCTGGAACAGAAAGGATTTTCGAAACAAAATTCCGTTGATTTTAGTTTTACTGCGATACATAAGCTTAAAGCAAATCCTTCAGGCTGGTGTATACAATACTAAAAAAAAACAGGTTTTAAGACACAATATCAGGAAGGGACCTTAGAGTTATCAACCGTGTTTTCTTCACTCGGTATACCTGGAGTGGCGTATCTCTCAAAATCATCAAGGATTACGTCTCCTGAAAGTGAGTGATAGGATGCATTTTTCATGTTTTTTTTAAAGTATATAAGACATTTAACTTAGTTAAATACGGTGCAGAAGGAGCTTAGCTTACTTAGCTTTGATGCTTGGGCAGTTTAAATTTTAATTACCAGATATTACTCGAGCTTGAGCTTACTCGTCAACATTAGAAATCTTACGACGTATGATACAAGTTTCCCCACAATTCGAATACTGGCCGGTTTGCTGTAGTATCCGAATTCACTGTATTCAACTCGCAGAGGTCGACTTGACCTAATGAATTTCAGCATTCTGATCTTCATTGCTGGCTTCAAGCACCCCGCCTGTCGTTTCCATGCACTATGATATTCCTTTGACCTCTGATTAATATCACCTAGTTTGGTATAGCTAAGTGAAAGGAAGGCGACGGAATTAATTGCGGTCACAGAAATTGCGACCATGAAGGCGGTTTAGATGTGGGCGTGCATTCGGATCAAAGCAAAGGAGGTTACAACTGTATTTGTGACGCAGATGTTGTTGACCACCATAAAGATATAGGTCCGTACAACTCCATTAAAATCAATAAACAGAAGCTGAAGATTTTTATGAACTTGAATTGCTGTTTTCGGCTTTCGTAGTTCATTCTTCGAAAAAATACTGCATTTCTTTGGCCTGGAATCCAACCAATCTTAACATAAATTATGTTATATCAACCAATAATTTATAGTACTCACGTGTCAGGTTCTTACCTAGGTACCTAATCTCTGAAATTAAGAAAATTGAACCAAAAACGACTAAACACTTGAGCAAACCGAAGCATATTATCGTGGCCCAAGTAACAAACAGAGTCCAGAGAATATGGAGACTGAAGAGTATTCGAATCCAAAATGACGCTTCATTGGGGTCCACCAGTAGGAGGGAAATTGGAATTAGTTTTAATTGAGGCTGATTAACGGTGATTACAAATACTCCGAAAGGAACAATAATGCAGGATAAAAATATAAATTGTGCCACTCTAATACAGATAAGCTGACCGGCTGGTATTTCCTTTGTTCCGCTACTGAATTCGTCTGTAATGGATAAAATTGAGTTATTATTATATACCAGTAGGAAACTGCTAGCGAACAAGCTGTTAAGCTGTGCGAAGAGGATTTGAACTTTGTCATGCTAAGGTTTAGACGTAGCAAATTATATCGAGAATCTTGAAAATGTTCCTAAAACAAACTAAGCTTTAAGGATTATTTTATTAATTAATACAGCGTTAAAATTAGATCAATCTGAAAAAACTGGTAAACCCTGAGGCCAGATCTTGTGACGCCAGTTAATTGAGAAAGAAATTGTTATCTGTGTGTTGTTTATGGATTTGAATGAGGCATTTGTTGGAGTTTTGTCAAACATCTGTCACTTTTACTAGGCATCGCGCGAGATAGAAATGTGACATGTTAAATTTTGACAAGAGCTCTACTAGTTACATTTTTTTAAATGCTTCTTTATAACAAAGAGGGGTGGCATTTTTCGATGCATTGAGAAAATAGACTGCACTTAAAATATAGAGTTTTGGAATAAGAAAATAGTCTTTTGCACTGAAAACTATAAGGCTTTTGCAATAAAATGGAATTGTTCAATAACCTAACTTAACCTAATCTAACCTAAGTTAAAGTTAGGCTAGCGGGGTGGACAGTATGAATCTAGGCCGCTCTGGGGGCGCCACCCGTATTTCTATTATGCAAGCGAAAGGCATTTGGGAAATAATATGCTTTAGAGCCAAATAGTGAGTAGGGGGTGGCGAATACGGTATGGTTTGGTGTCTCGGCCTCCGAGCCGAGTTCGTCTTTTCCTTTTCTAAAAAAAAACAGC
>JAQFYT010001982.1:0-14248 GCA_034694925.1 Ceratophysella denticulata | reverse complement strand
CTGATTTATGATGTGACAGACGGACAGACAGACGGAAAGTCCAATTACATAAGCCCGACAGGTCGGTCTAATAATGAATAGAAAGTTTGAGGCGTTCCCTCTGCGATTGATGAAAGTCGACCCCGCGTTAGTAAGCCATTAGCATTCGTATTGAAGGAATTAAGCATTGTGGTTGAATTGAAACATGAAACATTACATTTATGATATGATTTATGATAAATGCGTTGACCCTGTCCGAAATTTTAACATATTTCCTTCCTAGAAAGGTTACGGTTTTATTTTAAAATAGATATGTTGGGTATAGAAATCGAATCTGGATTTTCTTGTACATTTTACCGCATCTGACTTAGCAACTTAAAGCTTTCAGATAATTTGAATTTTTGAGTCACCACGTAATCCTGACATCAGCGTAATGAAATTACTATACCGTTCCTAAATGACGATAACACCGGACATTTCCTATGTCGTTGGAAAGCCTTTAAGGCGAAGCTTTTTTATAGTTGAGGTTCAAGATTTTGGGTACCTACATATGAATCAATCAATCCATACCTAATATACGAATCCAACTGAATTCCTAAATTACCTCCGTAGTTTTATTCGTGTGAACTCATGAATTTCTATCAATCAATTGTATGTTACAAGGGAGGGAGTGTTTCAGGTAATGGAAATAGCCGCTCCCTGATCAATCAATCAATTAACAATACCTGGTTTCATCGTTAGCCAACACTTCGAGATAGATATCCCGCAAAAATTAGATATATTGTCTTTAACTCGAACTCGACAGTAAATTAAATATTCTTACTATTTTAAATTGGAACAAGAAATTCCTTTCTAATAAAGAAACGGGTGCCAATTGGATTTGCAACTCAGAGATTAACAAACCAAATATACAAAAAATTGAACAAAGACATTCGTGACAGAGTTTAGTGTAGTATTTCCTCGTCCCTGGTGTGTTGCCAGTTACTGAAGCATCATTGTTCTCCACACAACCTGTAATCTCCTTTATGCAACCCTGTGTTGCTATTCTCTTAATAAGTGACCAAGCACCCATGACGGTTCCTACTTGAACCTTTCTTATTCTTATTCCCTTAACAATGTGTCACTGTCCAAGGATTATAAGGCGAGCATGGCTCCTTTTTACATGAAAATGTTACACAGAGTCAAAGTCTTAATGTTAATGGTCACTTCAGTCAGTCAGTCCTATTTGGTCCTCAGGCTCAGACGGAACAATAATTCAGTTTGTTTATTTAGTTCATTTCATTGCAAAATATTGCACGTGCCTTAGAATTGATATAAAACTTCATTATTGTGAGTTGATTAAATCGAATTGACCAATTTTTGACATTGGGCAGTGTATTGAGAGCAGTTCCGCACGGAAGTGAAAAGATATATAATCTATATACATACAGTTATTCATAATTTTGAATATTGGAGCTGTATGTTCTTCTGAACAAATACATGATGAATTGTGTGCGTCGTGCAATCACCATAAATTACAAAGTGAAGTAATTTTGTCTAATTCTTCCACATGCATTGAATTGTAAGTTCACTAATCAAGTTGTTAGAAACAAAAGACCTTTGGAAAAAGTATAGGAGTGACAGGCCAAGGTGAGTCCATAGCCCATCTGGTTACACTTACACATATGCTACATATAATTAATAAATAATGCATGCAGTATAGCACCAAGGGTCCACCCATATGTTTCATAAGTAATAATTATTGTTATTAATAAATCCCTTGAACTTTGTACATTTCAATTGAGAGCTCAAGTTCATGTATTGGATTGGGTGTCATTAATCAATTTCTTAAGATTTTTCCCGTGATTGGTCTTATTTGTTATCAATCAGCAATTTAAGCCAGTAATTTCAACACTTCAAAATCGAATAGCGGTTGTATAGCAATGAAATTCACCCCTGAAACAGATTCGATAAACTTTTCTAAATATTTAAAATAAAATACGGCTGGGTTTGAGGTAAATAATTTTGTTTAAGGCATGTCCCTTCTCATAAAATATAACAATTTTTCTACGCAACTTTGGATATGATCTCGTGTAACACATTACGTTTCAGAGTGTGATAATAATAAGCTTTGATTAAGAATAGATACGGTCTTTATGGTTCACAAGTGAAGCAAGAAATCATGGCCTAGTTTTGTGAAAACAAAGATTTTGACTTTATGGTTGTATCAACAATATTCATCTCTAACTCGTCATGTCATGGGATGTAATCTGTTTACTATAATAGTACAACATGAAATCAGGGAGAGATCAGATCGCGTAACATAAACATGACGTGTAATTCTTCAACCAGACATCAGCGGCGAAGAATACAAAATGTAAAATCAAAACATAAAACGCATCAACGTCAAACTGGTCTGGCTTGGGTATCGGATGTACTCAAAACGAAAATTTTACGAGATGCTAAAGATTTGCATACCTAGGCCTATAGATAGATAGACAGCGTGGATGGGATGATGAGATTTTCGTCCTCGATATCTGCACTGCACAGTGCAGAAAATGGGTTGTCGTCTTTGCATTTGCATTTCTGTACCACAAACACACAGTGTGTATATTCTTTCCTTGACGGAAGAAATAAGCTCGAATCCGCCAATCAATGTCATTGTAATGACTCAATGAGACTCCGTGTTGGTGTGATATCCGAAAAATTTATATTACCGATTTACGAATTTTGGGGATAAGGGTAGCTCGAAATAAGCATACCTACAGTATAAGTAATTGCATTCGCTTTGGTTTGGTTGCAATTTGAAAATTCTGACATTTACTGTAAAATATTAGCACGACGCACAGTTAGATTTTAAAACAGTCTGTCTGTGAATGCCATTTTCCCTAAGGAAGTTTTAATTAGAATTGATTTTTTTGAATTGCAGGCCTACTGGTACGTGATGCGTGAAGACTGGTACTTGCCATGGGTGGCCCGACCTCCAGAAGCTCCGAGACGTCAGAGGTCCCTCTCGCTTCAGTCAGTTCCCGGTGAGAGCTTGTTTTCAGAACTAGTCTAATTAGCCTAGAATGTACTTCCTGTGAATTGATAACAATAGAGACTTCTCGTTTAGCTGTAATCGTGCAGAATCCCAGGCAGGGATATGGCGAATTTAGAATACCTGTATGCTAATCTTACATGGTTGAATTAAGGACTAAATTACGCACTTTCCGAGCTGGTATTTAATCGGATTCGCGATATTTTTGTCCTAAAATACCCGTGCTAAAAGACCTAGAATTGTACAATTTATTTACAACTGTACTCTGTCTCTCAATCCAACACATTGCGTTAAAAATCACATCTCAAGAGCAGCTGAAGTATTGAAATTGAATAGAGGAACGTCTTTGTTTGAGTGGGCCAGGAATTGAGGAAAAGTTTTTGAAGCATGACATGAAATGGCAGAATAGAAAATGAAAACTTTTCCTACCTACCACTTCTTCTTCTATAGTAGGTACGCCTTGTTTCCAGTTTTTTCTCTGTCTTGTGCACTTTTGTTGTACCTACTGCACTGTACGAATCTTGTTATTGTTTGGGCATGTAAAGTTCAATGCTCGCTCTTCATTATTCCTATATTATTATTGTTATCATTATGATTTCGGCGTTATTCCCGTCTTGCTGGGGTGGTGCTCTTAATCAACTTCCTCGTGTCGTCTGCTAACATTGTTTATTAAAGTGACTTTCAGGTAACATGACATTTCCGCTGAAAGAGCTTCAGATCATAATCCGTTGGTTTTTCCTTTCACTTCACTCCTGTCGCATTTGGAAGGGTCAGTTAAGATGAAGTTGACATTGACATTGTTATTTCATTGGTATAACGTGCTTAAACTTGGCATATGTGGCTAACACTATTTATAAAATAGCCGAAGGATAACGTAAGCATAGTGCATTTTATTAGCATCAATAAATTCATGCAGGTATACCTACATATTATTTAGTCCTATAGACTTTAGAGCCGATTTTCAACCTTCCTGAACAATCGAGATATTTTTGGCCAGAGTGATCATATGGGATGATCGGCGCGATTTCTCTGTCTGTCAGTAGCTTCAGATGTATAAACGTTATGACTCGCTGCTCGTTGCGCGATGAAAACGCTTTGATGTGCATATTTCGTAGTAATCCAGTGTAATCAGTCATTACAGCGAATTAGTAGTAATCCATCGCAGGGGATAGATTGCCGGTCAGTTCATGTGATTACTAGTAATCCATCGCTTACGAGAGCAATTCGGAGTATGGAAGACAGCGCGGACCTATGCAACTTGATTACTTTAAATATGCAGGCGTCTGTATTAAAAAACACATCGCTGTGGTAAAATCTAATGATATGAAGTACGGCGCTTGTAATAATGAAGTATATTAAGATTTCTATTCGGAATTGAAACTATAAATTGTCAGTATTGACAATTAATATGCGTTTCCATTCTTTGCAGATACTAAGTATTTATAAATCCAACATACATACTCTATCCAAGTATCCACCTGGAACTAACCGCACCCACTCATTAATGACATATTTGTCCTATTAAATTGTACAAAGAGCCACCAGAAGAGAAATGAGAATATGTAGGCCAACCAACTCACTGTGACTAATAAAGCATTCTGCATATTTTATTTTGTTGCAAGAATTATTCTACTAAGATACCTAATAGTAGATCCACATTTTTGATTTCATATCATAAGTAGATTAAACATACTGAACCTGAACGTCAGGATGTCCTTGATTTCTCTATATGTATTTACTTAGACTACATTACGTAGGTAGGCACGCCGAAATGTGCATTGAATATTTTTAGTAGGAACTTATGCGCTACTTCTTTTCAGTATTCAATTTTTCATTCTATACAGGATAATAATTTATTTTCAGTTATTATTAAAATTTGTACTGTGTGTACCTAACGCATAAAAATGTTTGGTATTTAAAATCTCAATCCAGGAAACTCCACCCATGATAGGAATGGGTGCTCAAGTGGTGCACGACAAGGAAGTAAAAATGTTTTTAATGTCAACTAGCACTAGCACTGACTAGCAAGTAATATATTTAAGTATTTACAAGTCATAATTGGATCTTGAAGCCATTTGATATTCGTATTGTCAATTTTGCTGTACAATTAAATGCCGAAATATAAAGGAAATTATCAAAATCCTCTCCAATTGTGGAGAAAGCAAATATGCGTTACAAATTGCAGGTTATAACCGTTATGGTATCAAGTATCAACGCAATATTCCACTGAAACTTGTCCATAATGCGTGCTAAGAAGGAATAATTCAAATCTAAGCACGCCATATGTCATTTCTGTTATGCCATACTTCGCCCTAAAGTGTCTCCAAACCAATGTAATTAGTAGCAGAGGGGCATGACATGTTACTCAAAAACAGGCGATAGAGAACAATGGTTAGAATTATTATACCTACATATTATATATACATTCAAGCTGTATGTACAAGCTGATCGCGGAAGGGTGGAGAGACAAAAGCCAGAACTTCGCATTTCCTTCTTCAAGACATAAAACTCAGTCATCCAATTTACAAAACTTTTTTTGAGTGGAAACGAGAGAATTTGAATGGAGTTTGAGAGAGAGAGAACACAGTTTCTGTGTCCTGTGTTTGCAAATGCAAACACCTAGGTGTATGGATGACAATAGAGCCAGAACTAGGTACCTCTAATCTCAAGTAAAATTAGACTTGGGACACAAAAGGCGGAACAGCGGGTTAATGAATCAACAAACAAAACTATACTCTGCTTTCTTGTTATATCAAGTAAGAGTACCAAGCAGGTGAAGAGCTAACTGGTTCTTCGTGCAGGCAGGGTTGTTTGAATGGAATTTCGCAAATAGAAACGATATGCAAAGTATTGCTATCAAATCAATCGGTGGTTTTGCGACCGGGTGGTAATCATATTATAGGCATTTATTTCGCCAGGAGAGGATACTACAGTGAAAACACCGTAGCTATGTTATCATGCTATTATGCTTTTTCACAACATAGATTAGTGAATGCCACGGCTTATTGAAGATCGGGATTTCCAGAATATCGACAGTTTGGAATTAAGTACAACTCAGATATTCTAATTAATTTCTGGAATATTGGGTTGCAAATTACAAGCACAAAGTCAGATTACACGAATCTAATAAATAGATGTTCACGACCAGTTCATCTGAACCCCGGCTTTACAGAACCTATAAGTTTTTTTTTTGAACGGCGTGCTTCTGTTTCGTGTCATAGTGGCCTGTTACACTATTTTTTTAAAATTATTTCCAACAACCCTGCAATGCCAGGCTCGGTTGACGTCTCTTGACTTGACTAAAGTTTACGGAGAGGAGAGGATATGCCACAAATTAAAATATCTCAGAATCCAAAATCATTCTACTCCGAAGAAAAGCCTTCTTGCATAACAATAAACAAAACAGCACCATCGTTCACTAAAAAACAAGAATAGACAGAAGACGAAAGAATAAGGCAGAATAATACAGAATTCAATTCAGAATACAGCTAAATAGACACTTTGTTATGTATTGCTCCCGCTGTAGTCTTACCATTTCAATGCCTGCCATTCAGATTGAGACCGGCTTGAATGTGTGGGTAAATAATTTCAACTTCCTGAAACTCATAGGTAATCCTGGGGAATGTTATTCGGAAATTACGGAGCTTCATTTGGGATCCAAACTTTGGTGTGGAATCAAGGTGTTATTCTGTTGAATAATTAATTAGACAGAATAGGGTGTTTTGAAATGTACGAGAGTGAGTTGTGCAATGTAATTGACAGTTTAGTATCAAAATCGAATACCTGTGAATTTCGTTCGGAAACATTTCGACGACGGAAGAAAAAGCAATGTATTCACTGTAAGGAAGTTTGTGCGTTTCAATATTGAATTAGTTACTGTAATGCAATAGATCTAATCTATTTATTCAGGATCTCGATATCTTTAATTATAAATATTCGATATCGATACAAATTTCAGAGGAAATCTTGATAAAAAAAATTCGCAATATATTTATACTTAGGCTTGCAAAGATCAGTTAACCCCAAGGTGGCTAAACGGTTTGTAGCTTGGTTGTTTCTTTCAACCCAGTGCCACTATAATTTCATGGCCGGTTTTTGGAGTATGTAGTGTTTTGAACTGTTTTTAGCTAAAACTTACCCTACAGTTAATGAATGAGCCTACGTCGAAGTAGGCTTTACGATGGATCTCAATTCTAAATATTTTGCTACTATGAATGGATGGGAATATTGAACTCACCACCCAGCAACAGCTACACTAATTTCATGGGTTGCTGTCCTTGTCTGACGGTATGTTTTGAATATTCTCGTACACAGGGAGGAGCCTTAATGGAGAAGCTCGTGTTAGTTTTATATTTATGATCCTCCAGATCGAAAACCTCTAGTTCTCCTATCTCCCTATCATAACAGAGAGAGCTTTTAATATAAATTCCGATCCAGAGATCCTCAAACGATAATCGGAAGAGAGCTTATTTTCTACTCTCTGGAAGCATTAGGGCAGGGCCACTCAGTTCGGCCCAGTTAAGAGGGCTGCACGAGAGTTGAAGTGGTTCATTTTCATTGTAGTAATGGTCTGGTCTGGGTAGAAGAATATAGGGAAATGATGATAATGATGGTTTTCCTAGATAGTCCACGTATCTACACAATGTGAGGTAAAATTTATTGTCCATTTCCTCAACGTAATAAAAACATAAGTTACGACTCCCTACCAGCAGAAACCCAGATTCTGCCTTTCCTGAACAAATCAGTGTGCAAGAGATATTCAGCAGTAGCAAAACTACAATAATGCTTTGACAGTTGTTTCTACTGTATGTTAGGGTACATTTTGAATTTAGGGTAAAAAATTCAAATGTTTACCCCATCCATCGTCGGCATGTATCTATATGTATTTAAAATATTAAGGTTTTGCCTCCGGTTTAATATTTAAATTCTGTTTGAGTAATACTAAGTTTATTAAGGCCAATACAAAGTTCGGCTTCTCTTGAATAGTGGATTTCTATTATAACATGTTCTAAAAGTTACTGAAATAAGACGCCTTGAGGATCCATCAGGGTTTTTTGAAAGGTGCTATTGAAATTAACTCTTATTTGAAGGTGTATGTCCTGTATTATGTATTTAGAATTAACATACAGATCTACGTTGAAGCAAATATATTTGTGCTCCTAATTCAAATACACCGTAACATATTTATTCAGAGTTTTGTTGTTTTGTAGAGAAAATAAAACGATAAATAGTCCTAGCATGTCTGGCACAAGCCATGGACGGGAGTTTCCTCATAAACTTGAGATTTTATGGAAAGTGAAAGTTCCACTTTCAGGCTTATCTACTTAAAATTAAGATAAAATCTCTTTTGTTTTTCGTCTTTGAGTAGAATCTTAGTAAGGAGGCTATACCTAGAGTACTCAAGTCAGATACCTCTGCACTGCATCTTGCATGTTTTAGCCATTACAATATGCAAGGTAACTTTTTATAATTCTACAAGCATGACGAGTGACATAAGACATAACAGTATTTAGCCTGATTCCAAGATAAGGCCTCCCTCCCTCCCTAATTGTTATGAACAGAGTAATTAGCACTTTGGGGACCTTTCACTTCCGGGATTGGGAGGGGTCCCTTGTGTTTTAAGCATAAAACTCTGTTTCGCGTGCCTGAGTGAAATTAGAATAAAAAGGAAATGGAATAAATCCTTGATTTAGAGTCCGGATTACGTCCACAGGAACATGTCCAAGCAAGGAGTCCTCTCTCTCATCTACTACAAGGCGAAAGACAATTAGGCACGGATGTAGTGTGCGATCCTGAGGTCGTATACTTATTTTTAACATAATCTAGTTCCTGTCCTGAGGTTAAGCCAAAACAGTGTACGACCCTGGGATCGCACGCTATATTCGTAAGTACCTACCGACAGTTAAGTATGTCACTCTCATTTCCATGTTAATCACGGAGACCCAGAAGGCATAGCGGTTAGTAGATTCTGTGTTATTATTTTACGAAGTTTGTAGAAAGAAACGTGCTCCAAATTGTTAAAAAGATTGAACCAAACCAAAAGCCCTGGTTTGGTGTATGGTTTCTGATGGTGCCTAGGTACCAAGGCTTTTTCCCGAGTCAAAATCCCATTAACCCTTCCAGGAACACTATGACTTTGTGGAAGGGCATAATGTAGGCCCTCTGGAGTTGAGTCTAAAGGTGTGACTAATTGGAACCTATTAATTTCCGTTTGAACTACTAGCTACAAGGCGTGAGAGAGAAAATTCTAAGACGCTAGAAATTTTCTTTGACCTTTCTCTATTCCTTGGTGAAGAAAGAATGTAAATCTGGTCTCCATGCTTAAATGAATGTAAATTATATTTTCTTTGTTGAAACATCATAGGTAACGAGTTTTTGGTTGGTGGTTTTTAGAACGTTGTTGTATTTTGAAACCAGTTACATTAAAATGTTTATAGCTTTATTACTGTTGTAATAACTATCACAAGTTTTCTGGGCACAAATATTAAATACGTAGACCAGGATTTTAGAAAAATTCACTACCCATGGAATGAGCGAGAAGTATTAGCATTAGCTATTTATTATCTGTTTTGGGCCAAATTATTCCATTTAGACCCGATAGGGCAAATGCATTTAGGACAAATACGCCTAGTTACAATCCTTCACCTTTACGACCTAACTGAGCGATGAATATTGTCGGAATTTAAAGATTGTGTTCAAAAAATAATACAGGTTTTAAATACCGATGTATTTACTGATACTGTACTTTTATAAATTGCAGCCCACTCCCTGGATGGCGGAAGCCCGTGTCCCGCACACCATCTACCTCCGCCTTTACACCCACCCCCGCCGCCACCCCCGCACTACGCTCATCATCCTAGCTCGAGTATCCACCTGAGAGCGAGATCATTTGGTAATACCAAATTCTGAAGTTCCGTCCTTATTTCGAGTACATACCTATACCTAACCAAGTAGGAACTCCAGATTGCGATAGAAACATGGAAATTCTGATGTTCCAGATAGAATGACAACGACTACAACTTTCTTTCTCCAAAACTGCTGCTGAGTCTATGATGCTCAACTGAACTCTATAACATTTTAATGTCCTTTGAGTTAGATATTTAGGCAAGCAGGCTACCAAGCTTCTCGCTTTGTGGTCGGATCGTTGCGAATAATTTTTCCATTACCAAGAAGCACGTTCACATCTCTGGAGCATATAAACTCAAAATCTGAAATGGGCTTCCAGTTTTTGATTTAGACAATCATAGCACAGATGTATACTTTCCATTCAGTCAACTTCAAGTTGAGAATTCCAATGCCGGCCTGTCTTAGAATGGCACTTCTTGCAGTTCAATCAAAGTCTTTGGGGACAATAAATATTTGAACTCCAAAATTCGAATTCTATGATATATGTAGCATGATATTATGGTTGGGGCATTTGAATATTTTTATTTGTGTATGTCATGAACTGTCCAATATTATTCCTAATATAAATTTGTCTTTTTTTAATCAAGCAGATGAGGGTCACAGTCATATGGGACATTTAGGAGAATCACAGGACCCGTACGCCCAACTTCAGCATCAGCATTACTTGAGATTTCGTGGTAGTAAGAGCAAGGTAAGCAATTAATGTCTATTATATCATCCAAGTGCCACAACCTCGATGTTCTGCCAAGTTAGTGCACCATGGCTAAAGGCCAGGCCAGACACCTCCACTGTCGGCAGATCAATTCGATCCCAGAAGTTGTATTACAGTACGGCCTGGAGTCCATAATTGAGTGACTCTCCAATTTATTGTTGGGCTTTGAGTGGATCGAGGAAAAGTGGAAGAAAATTGTGCTGAAATATAGCGTGCGATCCCTGGATTGCATATTGTATTTCTAACCTATTCTCAGAACAGTAAAAACACATTGTAAATTGTCAGGCTCGGGTACAAAAGAGTTAGATGCGATTCCGGGATCGCACAGTATATCTGTGTACCGAAAGCCCCATTTGTAGTGCTGTGGTGTCAATGTGAAAGCCCTCAACCTCTTTCTGATTGATTACATGTCTTCCCACTCGGTTTCCAGTAATGAATTGGCTAAATTGAGAGAAAGTGTGTGTGCGTGGACTGAGGCTCTTCGTCTTGTCCGCTCCAGCGGACAGGCGTCTTGGGTCAAGACCATTTCTAATTTACGCTACTTGCTACTTGAGTGCCTTCGACCTTGGCTACTTCACGGACTCACAGATCTTGTATCGTGTCCTGATCATTGCGTTAGCTCAACATGTAACGATCAGTACTGTTACTGTTAAATTCTCGGACTCACCTAAAAATTTGATGGACCAGGCAGGGAGAAAGTTGAATATGAACTATTGCTTATGCATGGTATATTTGAGCAATAACAATTTCCAAAGGCCTATATGGACTAGAAGAGCACGGTACTTTTGTAGGCGGAATTGTGCAGACGAAACATCCGTAAAATCTTTTATAAGTCTGTCAATATTTGATATAATTAAGCTGCTGTGGTGAAGTTTGAGTCAATTTGGAAGCCTCTGAATTGCTGGTTGACGGTATCCTGGTCATGTTATTTAGGTTAACCCTGATACAAGCTGAAGGGTCTTAATTGTGTTAGTGGGTGGATTTTCTCAATGCTGTCTTGATAGGTATTCCAATTTCCTATATAACATGGCTGTATGAGCTGGATTACATATTACGTCATTCCTGGAAAGAATTGCGTGAATTAGGGTAACTCATCATTCCTCCCGTTCGTTCCAGTGAGTGAAATAAGTATAGGTCGACCTTTATTTAGTCCAAGTAGAGACAGGGCAAGGGAATTCGTAGGCGTCATATGATGTTGATAAGGTTTCGTAAATGTATCTGTCGCTCTTCTCGTATAAACTCAAAATATTAGTGAGCCAGTCACGTCCGCACCGCATACCTCCCGGTTTTCATGGAGTGATTTACATCAATGCCGCCCCAGGATCCCAAGGAAGTGCAGAAGAGGCCTTTGGCCTGCTATCTCTCTGTGTTTGTTCGGTCAAACTAGAGAAAGAAGTTATGCTTTCACTTTCAGGGGTGGAGAATTCGTCTGTATTCATGTCATATCTTACCGTAACCACTCGCCGTAACCTCATATTGTAGCCACTTCTTATACTCATCGCGTTACATTGCAAACAGGAAATACACGTAAATTGTAACTTGTAACAACTCTCGAAATCGTACAATTTTTGTTGAGTACGGTACCTGTTACTTTCTACTGATTTGTTTGAAATGAGGAAAAATATGTTACGTGTTAATTCTTAGGTATGATATGTCTAATAAAGGAGTTTTCAACCCTGCTTTCTCATGTGAAAATAGCGGTATGCTTTCCAGACCAAAAAAACCCACGTTTGGTTCATTCAGTCAATAAGGAAAGCGTGGTGATGGTGATGATGATTGTGATGCTTGTAAATGTTGCTAATAATCAGGTAGTCGGCTCACATTCTGCCCCACAACTTCAAAGACGAGGCATTCAGGAGCCTGACTGTCTCCGCTTTCACTTTATACTCAACTAGACGATAGCATATTTCTCTTTTCCTCCTTCTAATCAAAGCAGGATTACAAATACGATGGATACAAATTTCTTCAATTTAGACATGTACGAGAATTTTCTCGACGTTGTATACTGTAGGTAGATTCTACATTAGAAATGTTTGTATAAACACGTATGTTGATATTATATTATATATGTATGTTGAATTGAGCTCATTTCCGACTTTTGTGTGTTAGCTTGACTGGGATCTTAATTTTTGCCAGAGATTTTGACAAAACTCTGAGTGGTTCCTTGTCTGAATTTTGCTAGAACGAAGAATTGTGACCTTTTATAATTATTTGTTGAACTATGAACTTAGTTGGTATTTGTACAACTTCTATGAATATACAACTTGTTTGTTTGTTTATCGAAGAAAATGCGAATCTGATGAAAGATTTGAGGAGACGTAAAGTTTGTTTGAGAACTTTCAAGTTTTATTTTACTTATGACCTCTGATTTCCGATTTTAGTACAGATACATCTTACATTAGATCCCGAGATCGCATTATCTTTACAACTAACTGAAACAAATATGAATGTGCATGTTCTTAGATTACGTTAAAAGCTGTATGCGGTCGCTGGATCTTATATTCCATGTGTACCTCGAATACTTATGCTCAGCACTCAATATTTGGCAAGGACTTAAAGAAAGCTGAAGGCTAGAGGCGGAATATGCTAATAATACGCTACACTTTCCCAATACGCTGTGCGTAATCCTTGATGAGTGGGAGATGGGAGATTTCTCATAAAGTTCTTGAGCTCTCCCAAGTTAAGGACAGAAAAAGTAATAAACATTCTTGAATGGAAAGGATTATATTTTAGAGGACATGCATACAAAACAGAACAGAGTGCCTCGGATATACGAGCGTACATTATTATGACGATAATCCGGCCCAAAAATATTGTGATTTTCCATAGACGTATGCTGGGTTTCCTTGCGTGTATCTACGTTCTTCCGGTTCCAGAGCCTTCCGTCTTATTAAAAGATTACTTTGAGAAAGGGAAAGTAAGTGGATTGATGTGGCAATCGACTGGGTTTGGGGTTGTATACAATATTGATTTACCTCAAAATAGGTTCTGGTGAAAACAGGACGAACATCATATTTTAGTATTCATTCCACTTTGAGTAGACGTCTTCAGTATTTTTAGATTTGAGATCGGTTCTTGGTATTTTGAACTTAGAGATTTATGCTTATTTATGAGATCTATGCTGTTCTCAAGTAAACGAGTGTCGTCATTTTGGATTATATTTTAATCCTGACTACATGTGGATACCGGCATATTCAGTGTGCCATTCGGGATTTTAGTAAATTCTGAATCACACATAATATCCAGTAACAGTCAACCAATCTACAATAATAAGCTTAAATAGGTAATACACCAAATACTTTGTTTATCCAAATGGCAACGAAGCCAACTATTTAAAAGAGACGAGTGTGCACTTGTGTTGTAAAGGGGAAGGGGACTTATTATTACTTACCGTATACGTATTTCATTAAAGCCTGATGCTTTGTATTTATTTCTTTGATGTAAATGGAGTAAATCCTTAAACTAAATCATGAATCATGATTTCTAGAATGAAGTAAAGAATTCAATTTTTTAGGATATGTTGTATCCAGATTTTGTTACTTTTTGCCACTTTAGTATGGGAATAATATAAACGTGCATTGAGAAAATAGAATGTGCGTTAGAAATGAAGACTTTTGCATTGAGAAATGGAA
>JAQFYT010001981.1:0-14254 GCA_034694925.1 Ceratophysella denticulata | reverse complement strand
TGGTTGGTGCAATATTCTAGTCAATGTCATATTGCCAGTAGCCTTCTGGTCCCAAGGTGCCGCAAGGCAGGTTTTTTGCTAATATATCTACTTCTATGTGCTGATATTTGAGGCATCAAAATTACATTCTAATGGGTTTCTGACTTCGAAATTGTATTCCTAAGAACGTGTTTATTTATTGAAAAGTATCTGCTTCCATATGTTTCAACTTGAAAGCACCAATATGGCTTTAAAAATGCGTTTAAATAAAGCTTCGAGACACTCCCTAACTTTTGAATTGCCATTCTGAGAATCTCGTGATTTTTTAAAAATATATCAATATAGTGCTATTTGAAGCAATAAAACCAGCATGAATCTCTGTTTTGTCTAAGCACACACGTTTCAGACATTCCCTGAGACGGGTTCTTTCGGTATAGATTTTTAAAACTTTGTGCTTCCAATTTAATGACCACCAACTTTACTTCCAAATGAACAGGTTGAGATTGAGATATGTATTTTGCTTCATGAATGCAGGCCTTGAAAAATATTTAATTTCACTTTTGAATGCTCTGTATATTTTGACAAAACTATGTGATTCATGACATTTTTCAAAGCGCAAACATTTTGTTGCCTGCTATATTTAGGATCTGCGACAAATGCTTATCAGGAGATAATACCAATAGACCCTTCCAACATAAAACATCTTAAAATTAGTTGCTTGAATATCAGCATTGCTTCGTAAAATTATTTTTTTGAATATTCTTTTAAGTAGTTATTCAAAAATGAAATTGAAGCAAAGAGAACCCAAGGAGACAAAGTTGACCAACCTTATCCAAAATGAACATGTTATGTAGGTATCCGTACAATCGGAGTTGAAATCTCGAACTTACGAAACTCAGGACAGGGATAATTAAAGAGATAGGTACACAATTAATACGAGAATGGCAAGTATCTTAATGTAGAATTTATTGTCTTCGACTGTCAACCAGAATCTCTTGTCGGGTTATGCAAATTTTTCTGGTCCTATGGGCCCAATGTATGGAGTATAATACAAGGCCACATGGTCATTACCATTTCAAACCTAGTACCTTAAACATTCGTTAGATGCGTGGTCGATCCTTGATTAACAGGAAAACCTTGTCATCGAGTTTCATGAAGGTCCGGAGTAACAACGGTAGAGTCCCATAGAATTATTCAGCAATTTATAATCCTTCTGCCATTTCGTCTTGGCATCAAGCCGATGCACCTTCTGGTGAACCCTTTGTGCACCTGAGATACAACAGGAATCATGTGTCCAGCTGTAACCGAAGGGTCATATGACGCCATTGTGATAGGCGCCGGCTTTTCAGGACTTCAAACGCTATACAGCCTGCGAGAGGCGGGATTCCGCACAAAGCTCCTGGAGGCTGGAGCGGGGTATGGCGGAACCTGGTTTCGGAACCGCTACCCCGGAGCCAGAGCAGACTGCGACACCCAGGTCCACTTTTACTTAATTTATTAATGTAAAGTATATTGTTAATTTTACCAATTTAGGAGTTTAAATAAAATCAATATATCATTCAATTGTATTTTATAGGTCTATCAGTTGGGTCATGAAAGTCTGTGGAAGGATTTTGAGTGGAGCGAGCGATTTGCTGGCTTCCAAGAACTTCAGAAGTACTTCCGCTACGTGGTCGAAAAACTGGACTTGGCCAAAGACATCCAACTTTCCACACGCGTCACAGCCGCTACCTTTGACAACGAGCAGAACCAATGGGAGTTAAAGACGGAAGAGGGCAAGACTGTTTCTGCGCGCCATCTCGTTCTCTGCACTGGAACCCACACCATCCCTTACCATCCTCCCTTTGAGGGTCTGGCTGAATTCCAGGGCAACGTGTATCACTCAATTACGTGGCCGGAAACAGAAGTTGACCTAAAAGACAAGCGCGTGGCAGTTATCGGGACAGGGTCAAGCGGAGTACAGATTATCCAAGAAGTAAGCCAGCTAGCCAAACATCTAACTGTCTTCCAACGAACTCCCAACTTTGCCCTTCCTATGCGCCAGTACGCAGCTTCTGACGCGGCGAAATGGAAGAGCGACCAAGATTTGAGCGAAATCCTTGCAGAGCGGTACGAGTCATCTACTGGGCTGAGTAAGAAGTTCAACTGTCTCAAGATTAACATCAAGGATCAGGCTGAAGAAGAGGTTCAGAAACATTTTGAACGGACCTGGGCCCATGGAGCGTTTTCCTTCTGGCTCCACAACTACCAGGACATTTTCTGCAACGTGGAGGCCAACTCGGTGGTGTACAAGTTCTGGCGGGACAAGACGCGAGCACGGATTCAGGACCCCAAACGCCAGGAACTCCTCGCCCCAACCAACCCACCGCATCCCTTCGGCGCCAAGCGACCTAGCCTCGAGATGCGCTATTACGAGGTTTTCAATCAAAAGAACGTGGACATTATCAGCCTGAAGGAGTCGCCGATTCTGAGGATTGACCCTAAAGGTATTGTAACGGAGCAGGAAGGTTTGGTCGAGATTGACGTTCTTGTCCTAGCCACCGGCTTCGACTCCGTTACAGGTGGCATCCTCAATATCGACATTAGGGACGGAGAGGGCAGGAGCCTGCAAGAAAAATGGCAAAAAACCACTTCAACCCAGCTGGGCTTGACAACTGCGGGATTCCCAAACATGTTCTTTGAGTACGGGCCGCACGCCCCGAACGACTCGTCCAACGGGGCCTTCTCAGCTGAGATACAGGCCCGATGGATCACGGACCTCTTGGTTTACATGCGGGAGAAGGGGCATTCCAGAGTTGAAGCTACGCCAGAGGCGGAGGAGAGGTGGAAGAAAACGGTGCAAGAGAACTGGGTCAAAGGATTGCGGGCCACGGTGGAGGTGAGCTGGTTCCAGGGAAGCAATATTCCTGGAAAAACCCGGGAGCCACTCGTCTACACCGGTGGAATTCCAACTTACGTAAAGGAATTGAATGACTGCGCGAAAGCTGGGTACGAAGGATTTCGGTTCTGTTGTACTGAACCACTACTAGAAGTCAAAACTGCCAATACTGAAACAATTAAAAATAATACAAAAAATGAAATTATACTAAACTAAAACTCAGACTTCATTTCTTCTCAGCCTTAAGTTGGCCCATGTTATGGTATCACAGAAGTAAAGGACAGGCACTATAGTAATATTTTAAAATTAGTTTGAAATAAATCAGATGAATGTAGAAACACCGTAAAACCCTGAACGCACTGTTGTTTAAATTAAAGTATTTGTATCAATGCAGATATGTTTTGAATACGTATTCACTTATTACTTGTACAGATTCTATCGTATATTTACAGTAATACCTGTGCAAGCTGTAATTCGTAATTGATACTGAAATAAAGACCCAAATTCAGAGTATAACTTTCAATTTTTTAAATGATTGTTGCATTTCCTTAATAATTGATTTAAGTTAGGGAGTGTCAAATGTGCGCGAGTCATAATGTGATTCTTAGCTAGGTACATTTTTACCCAAGTGGACGCCTACTAGACGTGGCATTATCGTGTAACTCATGTGTCAGTACTGATCCCATTACGTACATGACATGCCAATCGTGCGGTTGGTACAGTCGTCTTGACTAAATTCGAGCTTTATTAGAAATCATAATTACCTGATAAGCATATTTGAACTAAAAAGCATACTTAAAACGCATTGAACCTTATAGAAAGTCTGCAGAGAAATTGGTGTTGTACAGCATATGCATCTAAAATGAAAGTGTCTCAAAAAGACACTAGCTCTTCCTCCGCAAACTGCAATCTAAATAATAGATTAAGGGAATTTTCACTATCGAAACATGAAAATGAAAAATCTACCTCTCCACGACCAACCTATAATTTATTCTTGATATTCAACGTGTTGTAGAATTTGGATATGGATTTTGTATTAAACGTAAAACTTGTAACTACTGCAAAGGACGCTTACACCGAATCCAGGAATAACTAACCTCAGATCTCATATACATAGTACAATGACCAATCAAGTATACACAACTAAGACTCCAATTAAAAGCCGTTCTTGGATTGATGAAGATTTCATTTTCATGCTTAGAAAGTTAAAATTCATTTAGGTTATTATTAAGATTACTGTTCACGTAATTGTATAAATTGAATATTTTTAAGACACTTTTATAATTATTCGGTTTTTGTTTCCAGTATAATTTTCATATCAACCTAAACTTCAATTTTAGATCATATTATTCTTGAATTGAGTCTAAATTGAATTAACTAGACTGTTTCTCGGATATACTATCAGTCCGCGTGGCACGAACTAGTAGGAACGATAATTAATTATTCTAAAATTAACTACAGAGATTACCTTACAATGAGTGGACTACAGAAGTACCCATGTTTGTATCTCACTGGATGCCTCTTTTTACGGATTTCTTAGTATGAATTATCTCAATAATTTAATAGAAGCATTTTAGATCGGATTCATTATTGGACGAATTAAGTTGTGACTTTTGACCGAGTCCTTATTGCTGAATGCACCAAAGTCATCAGAAACACATGGTAAAAAAAGGAAACCCATTTATAAGAGTTGTTGGACTTGAATGGCAACAGATTACAATAATATGCGAGTAAAATATTTGAATACTACTTATAAAACTCAACCTTGGTTAGCCAAAAAAAAAACGTTTTGAATGGTTAGGACATTGTATCAAGTAAAGACATATCAGCTCAGCGTGAGATCAGTGTATCGTGTAATTTAGTGTACGTGCACAATAAGTTACATAATATAAATAGTACCTACTTATCATTATGTGTATGATTATAAGCATATCAGGATCAATGCGTGGGGGTTGCGTTATTGCATGACATTGAAAATCTCGGATAAATAATTCAATTGTGAGGCATGAGATTAAACCACAGCAAATAATGAATAAAACACTCTACTCTCGAGCTCGAGCTTTAGTTTAGATTTTACATCAACAGAAGGAATGGCCTAAATTAAATCGCTCAGATATCGAGTATGTTTCAAATTTTAGGGATTCTGATTTGGGCTCTTTGGGTCCTTCTTGCACTTTTGCTTGTGACAATTATCGGTTTGATTATTTACGCTCGTTGGAATTATGGTCAATTGGATGGCCTAGGTTTTCCCATTGTGAAGCCTCATTTGTTTCTCGGTAGCAATTCGAATAATCACAATGAAAAGCCACATCTCGTCGACCTCGAGCGAGCAAAGAAGTATGGACCGGTATATGGGGTGAGTTATAAATCTAGGCCAGGTTAAATATAAATTAAGTCTGATAATATTTGGACATGAGATACGCATCTTGTGCTATCGCTAGTAGTTATCTCAAGTCAAAGTAAGAAATAATATTTAATAAAAAATGAAACCATAAGATTTTGTAATTTATTAAATTTAAAGAAATAAAGTTTTTCCAAATTCACAAAAATATTGGTAAGCTAAAGAGTCTCGTAAACATTAGGGCTAATAGCGGCTGCAATATAGCCAACTTTTTGTTCACTTGAGTGCTGCTCACCGCGGTTCTCTATAGTCGATTGCTGACCTGTGATTCACAGTGTGCAGCTTAAACTGAACATGAAGACGCAAAATCAGGTGATTTTTGATTTTGATTTTGATTTCGAGACAGTAGAACCTGAAATGAGCGGGACATTAATCGGCGGCTAAATAATGGTCAGAAAAATGTCTTGCGAAAACCTTTACTTCTACTTTTTTATTAAACGTGAAGACATGCGCTTTAGTGGCATGCATTTACAATATTGTTAGAGAAATTTTTGAATAACGCTTTCAGTGTTGGTGTCAGGGCAATTTAAATCTTACACTTATTAGAGTCAAAAATATATTTTAGTAATTTGAATTAAATGATAAACAGCAAGCATAATGTAAAAAATCATACCATGATTCCATTGCACCAAACTGCAAGTTTCTACGTTTAATATTATTGGATTATTAGTAATTTGTATTCTTATGGGAGTTTAACTGAGGCTACAAATATTAGCAATACCCTTAAGCTTATTATATAATAATGGAGCAGATATACAACTATAGATAAAGTCACAAGTTATTCGCGTCATCAAACGAATTCAAAAATTTAATTTGGTTGTTTTAAATAACTCGTATTATATTTTCTCAGGTTTACGACGGAAGGACTCCTCAGATTTTTATATCTGATCCTCAAATACTACGAATTATCCAATCAAGAGATTTTGATCATTTTAGGAATCATCGTAAATTTGCTGAAGCAAATCATACGCTTTTTTCTGAAATTTTGGATTTTCTGAATGGTTAGTTCAGAGTTTCAACGTACTCACAATCAGATGAAAGGGCGGAAAATGAGTTAAATTCGTAATTAGTTAAAAATAAATTATTTTTTAAATATCCATTTAGATGAGAAATGGAAAACAGTTCGCTCAGCATTAACCCCAAACTTCACGTCTGGAAAGATAAAACAAATGTGTGAAACAATTTCGGAACTATCGAGAGAATACGTCAATGCCCTAATTGACGAGAACAAAGGGAAAGATGCTATACAAATGGAATTCAGAGAGTTCGTGAGCAAACATAACGAGTAAAAACCATTATATGGCTAGTTTAATTATAGACATAATTATTCTGTAGTTACATTCAACCATTCGTCCTGGAAGTCATTGGGAAGTGCTTCTGTGGAATTAACATTCAAAATGCTCGAGACCCGGACAATAAATTCATCAAACTGATGAAAAGTATTTTGGACGAAGATGTGGTTACTTTCGATTGGACTTTTACTATGATCAGTATGGACAAATCAGTGTATTTACAGCTTTTCTCAAATTCGAGATTTATTTAAAAAAATATGATTTTGAATTATTTGCAGATGTTTTACCGTTTCTTGTCAAATTATTTCCTGTAATGTCGAACGAAGCCTTGGATTCCTTTGACCAAACACTACGAGGAATTCTGAAAGCGAGAGAAGATTCACAAGTCAAGCAACAAGACATGGTCAATACACTCCTTGAAATGGTCCAAAATGCTCGGAACGATGCAAAATACAAACAACTTGGAATATCAGAAGCCACCGTGATTTCACAGGGCTTTGAATTCTTTGCAGCCAGTTTTCAAGGCGTACGGAGCACACTCGCATTTCTCGTTTACTACCTCGCAGTTAACCCGGAAATACAGGAGAAACTATTGATTGAAATTGATGCAGCTATTGAAAAGACAAATGGACGCGTCACGCCGGAAACTGTCGCAGATGTGCCGTTCCTAACGGCTTGTCTTTATGAGACGCTTCGCCTCGTACCAGGTTTCTACAGACCGGATCGGCTGTGCACTAAGGACTGGGAGCACGAAGGAATCAAGATCAAGGCAGGAATGACCGTGATTATTCCATTGTGGGCTTTGCATCGGGATCCGAACCAATATCCAGACCCGGAAACATTTGACCCGGACAGATTCATGCCAGGACGAAAAGAGAAAATTGATACTTACGATTTCAACACTTTTGGTCAAGGACCGAGAGCCTGTATTGGACAGAGATTCGCATTTGAAATGATGAAAATTACTATGGTTCAATACCTAAAGGAATTTAGAATTGAGCGACGTCATGACACAAAGTTCAAGGAAAAACCAGGCAACCCAGTATTCATTGTGTGTGAGCCAATGCTTGTGGATTTCGTTCCGAGACGTGTTTAACGTCTTAGAAATTCTTCCTGTTATGCAGACACGCTATTGTTTATAACAATTATCAAACAGTTACCAAACCTTTCAGATTAAAATATAAACGACTTAATATTTCGTTTTCAATATTTTTCAATCCATATATTTTATAGTATGCATTCATACCCATATTATTATTCTCCAAGTCGATTATGATCTACAATTACCAGTATCAAATTATTGAATTTATGAAATGCAGGATGTTGTTTGTTATAATAATGCAGACTCTGGAATAAATGAACACTAAAGATCAATACAACAGTGATGACTAACCTAAAGCTAAAGACAACATTTTACCCGATAAATTGCTTTTCTTAAAGAGTTAGAGTGTGCTATTACGCTTTATTTGTATTGCCGTCCCTTTCCGGCTTAGGCCAATTCATCTCATCGGTAAAATCAGTGTTCAATACTGGATCCGACTTTGCTAAAAAATTCGGTTTCGACTATAAGGACGTCTATAGCGACCAGCTGATGTATCAAGCCGTCAATGCCTATACCAACGAGAAACAGAAAGAGGAGGAGGTCAAGCAGGAAGAAATAATGCGAATGGACGTTGCACAGGAAAAAATATATTTTATCATATTATGTGTATTCACCGTACTAAGCTGTGTTGCAGTCATTATTATTATGTTATGTAAACTTAAAGATGAATACTGGAGTATCAATGATCGTAAGATAAAAAAAGCCATCGATGAGTACAACAGAGAAAGGGAACTGAAGACTATAATGTCAAGGGCTCAGGAGTAGACCGGCAGGTAGAATTAAGAATAGATTAAGTTATAGTTAAGTTATATATATATATATATGAATTAATTAAGATAGTTTGGACTCAAACTCAAAAGGGAGGTCACACACATTGGAAAGTAGTAGTATTCAGCCTCAAACCAACTCAACATTTAAATCAGGCATAATTTTAATATTGTAAAGTAGTTAAGGGCCCCATGGGCAGCTGCCCGAAGGGGGCTTTCAGAAAGCATAAATAAAAATAAATAAATAAAAAAATTACGCTTTATTTAAAAAAAATCGATCAGCAAGTAAGAGTAGTCTAAAGTGTGATATCCCTAGATTATAAACGAGCATACCCTTACTGCACCATTTATACCGTACCACTTGTATACATGACAATATACATATAGTACACTTTTTGTACAAACATACGATAATTTGGGACTCTAGTTTAACAATGATATTTCGCCATGCTTGAGTAAAACGAGGTTAGCTCGTTTGTAGGACCCGAAGCAGCAAGCTGTACGTGTCTCATTCTTCATAGGTTAAACTTGCAGTTCAATATATGAAACTACATTATTTTAATTAAAAATAATCAAAATTAATTGAGGTTCTAATTACATATCATCTCTTTTATTTAGTCTGGTCAACACTTTCCTGTTGCTTGTGTGTGGTGGAAGCGTATAGTACTTTGCATGCCAAGGTTAAACGAATTTTTTTTAAGCCGGGAGAACAAGTACAGAACAGAATACTACTATAGTACACCTGACATAATTTATGCACTGTGGGCGCTGTATCTGACTGAGAATATCAATTCAATTTTATTTGTTCGTTGTCGTGGTACAACCATGAACTGCATTACCATAAGTAAAATTGTGCTTATATCTCTATTCATGGAAATAATGTGTTCCACGGGTGCAGATTTAAACAGTTTCAAATCTTGCCAATTATCATCCGGAATAGATTCTGAACGAATCGTTGTCCGCGACAATTCCAACTCCAGCGAATATAGCCGCTTAAATTATCAATGGCTCCTACGGGAGGCTCAAATATTTCCGATGGCTTACGTCTTAGTTGAATCAGAGCAAGAAATTCTCGTGACTGTTCGATGCGGACGCCAGTACAACATTCGTCTCGTGCCCAAATCAGGCGGACATTCCTATGAGAAATATTCCTACGGAGACGCAAATTCAGTAATAGTTGATTTTCGTCAAATGACAAAGTGGACGTGAATCGAACCACAATGACCGCCGTAGTTGGTCCCGGAACATTGTTGGGTCCGCTTGCCTGGCAGCTTTGGGAATCTGCTCGTGGAATGGTGCCTCTTGGAACTTTACCTTCGGTAGGGATTTCTGGACTCGCGACTGGTGGAGGACACGGAGCTTTTACACGGAAATACGGATTGACCATTGATCATATTCTGGAAATGAACATTGTGACATCGGACGGAGTTGTACGAACTGTGAGTAAGGATTCGAATTCTGATCTGTTTTGGGCTCTGCGTGGAGGTACAAGGAAGTTTAATGTATACCACGTGTTGAAGCTAAACAAATCAAAAATAACGCTTTTACGTCAATAACCATGAATGCTTATTTATTAAATTGTACAGGCGGGGGAAGCTCATTTGGAATCATCACGAAATTCATTCTGAACGTTCACAACGCTCCGCGCAGAGTTTTCGAAGGAAAACTGTCGTTTAACACGAGTCAGTTTGAACAAGTGTTCCCGCCTTGGCAAGAACTTGCAATTTCTGGTCCTAGAAAGGTCATGTCACTTATGAGTATTAACAGCAAAGAAATTGAAATTACAATGTTTGTGTCATCCGGAGAAGAAAGTGTATTCCGAAGTATTTCGAACACCTTCCCTCCACCGAACTCAATATCAAGTGAAAGTTTTACATATCCTGAATTTCTGTTGCATATATCTGAATGGGAAATGCCTTACAAATCATTCAAATCCGGAGCTGATTTACTTTCCGTGAATCACGAAACTGAGCGTCAGAGTTTCGTGGACCCCAAGGCGTTTTATATCACCAAGGTTCTCAATAGATCAGATCTTGGAAGAATACAAGCCGCACTGGTGGACATGCCAAGTACGGTTTATTGTTCGTTGGATTCTTATGGCGGAACAGTGAATGACGTTGGAGAAACGGAAACTGCCTTTATTCACCGTGAAGGAAGAATTGCATTAATGGGCATTGACTACGTCGCAACTCCAAATGATAAAATTAACAACGAACTTGGGTTGGAATGGCAAAATAATTTCTTCAACTTGGCGAATTCTATTCTGGACAAACATGAAACGTACCAAAACTACCCTAACAGGAATTTAAAGGATTACTTGCAACGCTACTACGGAGTAAACCTCCCTCGCCTTGTTCAAACAAAACGGAAGTATGATTCTGATAATTACTTTCATAATCCTCAATCAATACCTGTAACACTTCCATAGGGTATTGTATTATTAATAGTTTTAATTGAGCATCTTATTCACAAAACCTTGGCCATGCTACTTCGGGGTTCCAGTTCGAGAGAATCTGCAAGCTGCTTACCACAATTTTCAAAAACAATGTTTTCCCAAAAGTTAATAATTTATTAGCCATCTACCTTATAACAGTGTTACTAAATATATTATTTTCGAAGGGTTGGCTGATGTACATTAGTGACGCTAATATAGTATGCTTTATTGATTCAATATTGATACACTAACAATAGAAACTCGAGTTTAAGCCCGGAAGGGGCTTAATGGATGGTCTTGTCCGTCTGTCGTCGATGATGCCCGAAGGCATTTTGGATTACGCTGCATCAATGTTATGCCTTTAACGTGTAGTATACTGTGTTGGAGTTTACAATATACCACATATATCTATATTTTCAATTTATTATGTATTATTGTAGTCAAACAGCATGTCTGTTGCGCGTCCTTCTTTTTAAAATTATTTCAATCTACAACTACTGTTTAATTGTTGAACGAGCTCGGGTCATTTTAGTTTTATCCTTTTCGTGTCGCGGCATTGTCACCTTCAAACGAGTTCCATTGCAATTGTGAAGCAGGATTCTCGTATTCCTGTCGTCTCACATTTCTAAAATTCAATAAATAATTGCAAATTATTTTTTACACTTTTTTCAGCATAATTGATTCAAGTTAGTGTGACGAAAAAAACTATTTAGGCAGAAATGAGAATGCAGGCAAAATATTAAAAATGCATACGGTCAGCATCGGCGGAGAATCGCACGGGAGTCGGGTTATGGTGAATTTTGGCCGAGGAGTTGCATCCCAGCTCTGACGTGGTATTGAGAAGAAATGTAACGTTTTGAGGGCTATGCAAATCACATTACAAGGAAATAATATTAGCCGAATGACTACATATGCAGACAACATACAAATAGTACTCAAGGATCAAATAATGGTGAAATACTAAATACCTCTCATGTTTCCAAGTGATGGGACTCGATATATCCCGTCCGCTGGTTCCTCTTCTGTATGTTTAACCCAGAACTGTTGATCCGAAAACGTTATTTCATGCGGCCGTGAAGCACCCCTAGCTTCCAAATAGACCAGGAAATCCCAGCCTCGCTAATCAACTTTGGAGTCAATGCAAGTTCCAAATTGACAAGACCCGTGAGGTGAGTCAGAATATATGTGAGCATGAAACGGACATAATTCAACTTCCTACCCGAGTCAAATTTATATTCAATACGTAGAAAAGTTAAGTTGGGGAAGGCGATTTTCCAGGCCAGTTGTTTCTTTGGTCTCGATTTCTTGAAGACCATGTGAAGCTCTTGCACAGATGGCAGAGAACAGGTTTCGAACATCGTTGTAACTTCTCTGTAACCAAGCAAGCAAAGTTTCTGAAGAGCTGGATACGGATTTCCCTCAAATGATAGAATAGGCAGCAGCCTCACAGGGTTTTTCGACTTGGTTATTATAAATGATCTGCAAAAATCGATCGTTAGGTTCTTCAAGGCCTCCAGTGGTGGTAACTGAAACGATGATGTCCGTTTAGGGTAGTCTTCCTGGTTCAAATTGATGCGAAGTTGAGTCAGGTTGCGGGATTGAGTCTCTAACCATTTACATACTCTTTGAGCCTCGCTCTGAGCCCCTTCGTCCCTACACAGGTACAATAAAATGTGAAGCCCCTTGAAGGCTAAATTTAACTCCATGAGCTCTTGAATAGGTAAAGGGAACCAGTGTTTAGGTTTCAACGAAAGGTGCGGGAGATGGTTGGGACGGCTCTGAACAAGGAATCGCATAACTCTGAGACTCAGAATTGAATCGCGCGTTGAAAGTTTCAATTTTTTTAGGTTTGGGGCACGGGTAACCACGAAGTCAACGAGTGGGTTAGAGCTAACCGGATAAGGCGGGAGAGTATAGAATTTAATTGAAATATCAATGCTACCAAGACTTGGGAAAGCAACTGGAAGGCGTTGCTGGTACTGCTCGGAGATGAAGAGTTCACGTCGGCTCACGATTTTGAGCTCGGTAAGTTGAGGTGAGTGGGAGAGTAGAATGGCAGCTCTGCGGCCAATTTCAGGATTACTCCTGGGATCATCAAGCGCAAGCGGAATATTATTCAAAATCCAGAAGAAATAGCGCTGGATGTGTTGACCTACAGCAGCACTGAAGCTTTCCAAAATCTCTAAGCCTAGGTCCAGGTTCACTTGAACGGCTGACAATGGAAATGGTGTCAGTTTGAGCGAATCACGATTTTCCCTCCAGTTGAGCAATGATTGAATGCGGGCTTCTGTTGTAATAGGGATGTACTTCTGAATTATTCTTAGCCGATTCGTGGCTTCCCTCAGGAAGAGATGGTTGACGAGGCGGAGATTGAAGAGGTCAGTCTCAGAATTTGTGAAGGAAAGGATTCGTTCCAAAATCTGAAACAAAAATTTTACAAGTTAAAAATCGCATTAGAAAGTAGAGAAAGTATTTAATGTTCTTGTCGGATAAGACGTTGGGATCATGTATGGTTACCGCCTTGACAGAGATTTTTTGAATAAATGGAATGACATGAGAACCATAATTCACACAAGGACTTCTAACTCTGTACATGCATCCAATATGCCAGCGTAATAGAAGGATCGGGGAGTCAGGCTGTAGGTGACATCACAGGTCGCGCAGACTGATTACGTTACTCTAATTTGAATATGAGAAAAAATAAAGGAATTGGGGAATATTAACAGACTTTGCACTACTCATTTGACGTACCGGTAAATAAATATTTCTAACTAGGCTGTTAATATACCATTCGGGTGGTGGCGGTAGGCTTTTGGCGATGAGACGTACCACGTACAATACATAATTGTACAATTGGCTTATTATTAAAGGACCCGCAAGAAGTTAGTACTTTTCCCGGCGGATCCGGTAAAAGCGCAAGAAGTAAGTTTCCCTTAAATTCCGTTTTTATACCCAATGCAAAGGACTATTTACCGCAAATAAATATTTATTTCCGCGAAAATCATTTGTTAAACTTGTCATTTTATAAAGTGGATATGTTAATCAAACGACAGAAAAATCAAATCAGAGCCTGGAGTAATGACATGTGCATTAAAAATGCTTGAACGAGTGTCCTGCATGGGTGCGGCCCGGTATGTGATTGGTCAACTCTTGGAATTTTTGTTAATGTTGTCAATTATTACTGAGATGTACTGGTAGTTACCCGTGGCGACAATACTGATTCATACGCAAGCCATGATTGCTTACTTAAACAGTTAACCGCCGAAATATTACCATTTCACCATTTAAAAAATTTCACCTCGGTTATGCAAACGTGTACCCCATACCACAGCCAACTAGGATTCTGAGCTTTTCAGCTCCTTATGGCCTGCCGTAATGCATAAAAGGGTTGTCGGAGAAAA
>JAQFYT010001980.1:0-14254 GCA_034694925.1 Ceratophysella denticulata | reverse complement strand
ATTTATATTGTGACAGACAGACGGACGGACGGACGGAAAGTCCAATTACATAAGCCCGACAGGTCGGTCTAATAAACGGAGTTTTCAGGTTAATCATTGTGTTTTTTAAAAATCAATTACGTGATTTATGCTAAGAAAGGTTAGATTATGTGTATTCAGGTTAGGTTAGGTTTGAAAAGCCGAAAAAAGATGAACACGTCGTTTATTTAGGTCAAAACTTGTCAAAAAGTTTTGGCCAAAACTTGTTTTAATTTGGTCACTTAAATTGACACCCGACCGCTGTTGTTATAAGATACTTAATTAATCTTTGTCATATACCTATCGTCATCGTTAACTTATTTTGAATACCGGTAATATACCTCCCTATATTGTTAGGAAAATTGTACAACTTCGACTTAACATAAATGTCATTTTTCATGAAGATCAGATTTGTTGATCTGGGGTGGGTATGTGGGAAGAAACCGTCTGCAAATATTGTGGCGAACAACTTTCTCTTCCACACGCATTCCTGGAATGCGTAAATAGAAAAAATAGCGTACCATTAGGGAAATTACACATCCCATGCACTGATCAGGAAGTTTATCTTCAATTTCTCTAGGATTTATCTAATATTAAACGAACTCGTTTGTCTTACAAAATATGTATTTGAGTGTAAGAAACACAATTGAAAACTACATTTAAAGCTCCATGTATGTATACTAAATTAATCATCTTATTTTGTTTCATTATGCTGTGTGTACACATAGTGTACTTGATTGGGTGCAAAAATAAATACGAATTGAATTGAATTGAATACCGGTAATTGTATATGTACGTATGTATGTCCGCTGCTGTCTCATCCTCTGAAACGGCTCAAGCGATTTGGATGAACAATATTTCATTGCTCATTTCTACACGTTTCCTAACACCCAAGCGTCATTAAGCCTAGACGTATGAAACCTTGACTCTAAATCAGAATCAAAATTACCAAAATTGAATTTTTGTATTCCAAAATAAGCTGGTATTTTTTTTATGTTTCTTCTCACAACACTGTGCCTAATCTGGCTAATGCCTAATTCTCCACTGAGGCAATAATGTAGGTCTGATTTAGCTCCCGCTCCCGGGCTCCGGCATATCATTCTGACATTCTGACTTGTGTTACTAATAATTGTACAAAGGCAAGAAAAGTAGGTATAACTTTATTATACTAAATACTAGGAAATAGGTATTGATATAGTCTTTATGTTATAATTACATTATAAACTACATTTTCAATTGAGCTTCTTGCAATTTGTAAATCCAGATTCCAACAACTTTAATCATAAATGTCCCTTTCTTACTCTTTCTCAAATACCTACTGGCACGTTTCAGTTTCAGAATAGAATAATAGCTACTTATTAATTACGAGCATTTTAAAATAATTCGAAAACAAATCTTGAAAAAACTACGTAAGCTCTAAGCTCCATACTATTTGAAGAAAACAATTTCAGGCTTTTAGCTTAAAGAAAAGGAGCATTTGTGCACCCCTCTTATTCATGAGAATTTTAATTAGGCACAGTGTTCATTTTCACAGAACAGTGTTTAGTTACAGAACATATCTGTATCACAATCAAGTTAATAAGTATAATGAAAATGCATAGTAACAATTACAGAACAGTTATTTACATTCAATGGTATTTTGTCATGTACTTCTGAATTTGAGGATACAAAGTAAATGGCTTCATATTGGAAAATACTTTAACGACTCCACCAATACTTTTTAGGGGTTGGAGCTTCAATATTAATTTGAGCTTTGGTAAAGTTGAGGAATACTTGTTCCAAGCTGGTTTGACCCACAGAATAGGCATCCAGGTTGAACTTCTCCTTCGCAATTTCCATCTTCTGAAACATCTGACCCCATGAGACATCTTCGGAGGGAAGGACGTGATAGTGGACAAATCCAGGATGAATGTCTTTCAGTACAGAGGCTAAAGTCAAAATAACAATAATTATATACCAAGGTAATTGATTTATGTGTGGATATATTTATTTCTCTTTCATGCGTACATGGGAATGCGGTCTCAATATAATTCCTTAAGCCATCCAAATCATCTTCCCACTTCTGGGCAGATTTAATTTTTCTGAGTATAATGGACGAACTTCTTCTGCGACCAAGTTCCTAATAAAAATAAACTCACGGTTACATAAAATTATTACATAAATTACATATTAGCAAACATAAAGTAAACGTTTGATTATAGAGTTCCACGTAGTCCTTCCAACCTGCTTGGCTCGACCAAATCCCTCCCCAACCCCGGTGGGGGCAGTTTGAGCAATTATTGTATAACCATCTCCGAATTTGTTCTTCAAATGCTGAGGAGATCCAAGACATCGGAATTTCCCATTCACCATAATGGCGAGCCTTGAGCACAAGGCCTCACATTCTTCCATGCTACATCGATATAGAAACCACGTTTTTTTCAAATTCTAATGTATTCATTGGGCAATCAGTCAGAACAATTGAATTGAAAAGCAAACCTATGCGAAGTGAGCACTATACTTGTTCCAGAGTCTCGAACTCGAGATAAGGCATTCCACAAATGCCGTCGTGCTACTGGGTCCATTCCCGTAGTAGCTACAAAATGGATATTCCAACAGCTGGAGTTAGGCAAACGCTATATCTCCTTTTCATAAAGAAACACAAATAAGAACTTACGCTCATCCAAGAAGACAATGGCCGGATTTCCCACTAACGACATGGCCGTGGATAACTTTCTCTTATTTCCTCCGCTGTTCCAAACAGTAATTTATTATAGTACTTACATA
Organism: Ceratophysella denticulata; assembly: GCA_034694925.1. Taxonomy (NCBI): domain Eukaryota; kingdom Metazoa; phylum Arthropoda; class Collembola; order Poduromorpha; family Hypogastruridae; genus Ceratophysella; species Ceratophysella denticulata. Next base: position 11,470 of record JAQFYT010001980.1, on the reverse strand, counting down.
TTCTAATAACTGCTTGGCGTCTAGTTCCAAAGCTCCAAAAATGGGTTTCCGCCACAGTTTTATCATGACCAACCTCAACAGAAGCTTGTACATGCGTGAACTATTAGGCTTCCTAAGTATCCGAATCTATGTCGGAAAAGAACGTGTGGCGGAAACAGATTTTCGACTGATCGGAGCTGACAGCTACTTTGGCATCACCATCATTTCAAATTAAAATGCAATTTACAATGTAGATAGTAGAATTGAATATTCACCTGTAATTTTTGACTTGTTTATCAATATGTTGTGTAAAAATGAGACTTTCGGCTAATGAGTCAGCCATATCGTCGATTCCTTCTTCAGGAATTCCACGTAGTCGTGCAAACATTCGCAAAGTTTCCCGTCCCGTCATTTCTAAAATAACCCCATCGAACTGAGGACAATAACCCAGATTGATATGGACCTTTTTGATTTCATTCCGAACACTGTTCGAGTAAATGTAGGCATCTCCCGAAGAAACAGGAATATCCCCTGTGAGCATTTTGAAAGTTGTCGTTTTCCCAGCCCCGTTCACGCCTAGCAACCCAAACGTTTGACCACGCTGAACTCCTAGATTCAATTTGTCTACCGCCAGGAATCCCGAGTAGTACTTGGTGAGGTCCCTGCGTGCATTATATAGTTCGATATAAGCATTATCCGAACAGAAAACAATAATACTTTACCTAAGGATAAGATTGTCCGTTTGAAAGAGATCGCTCAGATTTGTTTTGCGAATTCTCTCCTTTTCTTCTGTAACATCACAGTCTTCAACGGCTAGTTCCTCTATAAAGGACAACAATGAAATTAACTACATACAAAGGTTCTTCGTTCCTATTTTAGTAGAAAAATTTGTTCTTTGAAATGAGTGAATACGAGTAAACGCTACTGGATTTACTACAAGTTACATAATATTAGAATAATTGTACCTTCTGCATCTTCAGTAAGCAAACTCGCTACGTTAATAAGAATGGGAGTTTGAACTTCAAGCAGCACAAGCAAAAGCATTCCAGGAATAAGAATCAACTCAATTATGTGTTACTGAATCATGTTTAGGATGATAAATACCCTCAGTATTGTCGGCCTCCCTGGACTGTTCCTTCCCTTTCCTCCAGAAGCAGAATATTGTGGTCAGGACTTTACTTTCGATCAGAAGGAGTAAAATGGCTGACAATACTCCGACGGCTCCCAGAGCGAAGATATTCTTCCCAATTCCAGCCAACTCCCAAGCCAGGTAGTTGTGTTTGACTAATCAAATACAAGGTATGGAATACGTTAAAAAACTCAGAAATATTTTAATTGGTTTTCAAGACTTGACCAGTTGTAATTCCAGATCCTTAAACGAAACAACTCTTACCTCTGGCACAACATAAATTTTCTGGAAAAGCTTCGCAAAGGAACTCCAAATTGAGTTGTGCAGAACACTGACGGTTCAACTGGTAATTTATGGATAATTGTACTATTCCCATGCCAAGAGCGTAGTTGGGGAAAATCAAAAATATATCATTGAGCAAATCAGCAACGTGGAAGATTCGGAGTTCAGGAATTTGACAAATTACGACAGTTAACATGGTGGCCATTCCTAGCATAAAAGAAAATGCTCTGTATTAATTAGAGAAAAATGTTTCGAGTGGGAATATCTCTGAACAGAGTCGTACCAGTAAATATGTTGAACATGACCATTCTCGTAAAACCGCTGGCCGGTATCGTGAAGCAATAACTCCAAAGATACATGAATGGTATTACACCAGCGCTGTAGGTCGCAAAGACAATCAGGAGATGTATTTGCATGTTGAGTGAATAGAAGTCTTCGGTCTTGAAGAGGAGGAGGATCCCAAGCAGACATACACAGGGGATTATGCAGATGAGCAAATCCACGATGTAGTTGGACACCCAAAAGATTGGAAACTTGAGTCCGGAAACGAATTGCAAGTGCTTGGACTTGGACTCTCTTTCTGTGATGAGGAAGACCACGAAGGAGGCTGCCAAGAAGGACATTCCAAACCCAATGTTGTACCCAACTTGAAAGCCAATGGTGTACAAATTCCCGGTTTGTTTCAATGCATCGAGACTGGAGTACGGAAAGGGATGATTGGTGACTTTCACGGTATAGTTTGTGAAAATCTTGAGCATGGCGTTTGTTAGAATGTTGTAGGCCAATGGTGGTGTGTGGAAAGGTTGGTTATTGAAGAACCCAATGGCATCTGTTACCGTATCGTTGTAAGGTCGTTCCTCGTATCCCACGATGTACTTGTAGTTCACATTCACCAAGTCTTTGTTTTGCTGAAGAGTTAGAAAGTATACAGTCAGGCAGAGCAAAAATACCTAATAATCTAAATAATCTCAATACTTCATAGAGTTGACCCCAGGGAGTTTTATCCGCATACCTGGTCCAGTATATAGTTGATAAAAGTTCCATTCGGTACATCCACCGTATGGTAAGCCTGATTAACATATTCTTTGTACCCACGGCATAGTTCGCTGGTTTCATTGCAGTTCACGGCTGTAACCGTTTTTGCCAAAGGTTCATAACGCTGAAAATTGAATTTTACTCGTTAAATATTGAATCATGGTAGTGTATTGTTTATATTTCGCTTGCTTTGAAGTACAAGTCTCATGCACTTACAGATAATAGCATCGTGTGTCCAGGTGGGTCCACGAGTCCCGGCAGCGTGGTTAAAACTCCAAGTACAAGTGTTAAATACAGCAGCGGAATACCCATCTGCACACGTTTTACATAGTGAAACAGTGTATAAAGAATTGTTAAAAGTTGCACTACTTAATTAAAAGTTACCTGTCCCAAGAGCAGAATTCGGTTTCGAAGAGCATAAATGACCTTTTTAGCAAGCATGGCCCGAAACTGCTGAATAACTAGTGTAAGGCCCGTATTACGAACAGAATTCTCTCTGCTGTAAAGCTCTGTTTTGGAACCATTAACACTGTTCATTGAAACTTGAACATGCTTCTTGTTCTTCCTGTTCTCGTTCTGCAATGCTGAATGCGTCCTTTCGAACTCATCTGCAATCTTTTTGTCGGCCTCTCGACCTACTCGAATGAATACTTCTTCCATCGTCGTAATACTGGCTCCGTAGGAAGCAATTCCAAGCTCGTCCTTCCTTGTCTCTAGCTCTTGAAACATTCCAGGGAACAGAGATGACTTGTTGTCCGGTAATGAGTAGCTCAACTCCGCACCAACGTTCTGGTCAATTTCCACATCCGGAATCCCCTTCTTGAGTAAGTTGGTAATATTCTCGACCTCACAGTCGGGTTCCTTGACGATGATCAAGTGGTAGCCTCCGCCATACTTCTTCTTGAGAAAGAGACTGCTTCCGCAGCATTGGAGCTGACCTTCGGCCATTATGGCAATCCGATCTCCCAGCAAATCCGCCTCTTCCATGAAATGTGTGGACAGTAAAATCGTTCTTCCCTTCTTCTCAGTCTGAATCAGGTCCCAGGTCGAGCGACGGGCCGCGGGGTCCATTCCACTCGTCGGTTCATCAAGCAGAACCACCTGAAAAGTTATTCAAAGTCATTAACGACTGCCAAATTCTTAGCTGATTAGCATATCTAGCTAGTTTTGAGTAAATACCCTGGAGCCTCCACAGAGCGCAATTCCAACGGATAGCTTTCGTTTCATTCCACCACTGAGCGTGTGAGACTGGGCCTTGCGCTTGGCTGGCAACCCCAATGAATTAATCATTCGTGTGACTTCGGTTTCTACCATTGACTCTGGGAATCCTTTTAGAAGACAGAAGAAGCGCAAATGTTCTTCCACAGTCAGTTCGTCAAAGAGCACATCATGCTGCGGGCAGATTCCGAGGCTAAAGGACAAATATCACCACATATAAATTCCCTTCATGACCGGAATCACTAATTGCAAATAAGATGAAAAAATACCTGGATCGGACGGAGTGAATATCTTTGCAAATATCGAAGCCATTGATGTAAGCAGTTCCGGTTGTAGGCGGAAAGAGACCAGTGAGCATAGACATGGTTGTCGTCTTTCCAGCACCGTTGTGACCGAGCAATGCTGTGATTTGATTTTCGTACATATTCAGATTCATATCTGTCACGGCCCACTTCTCGGCAAAGGTTTTCGATAACCCAACAATTTGAACGCCTGCTCTTTCGTTTGGTTCAGTTTGAAATAAATTCGCATTTTGTTCAATACTAGGAGCTGGGATGTCACTCTCAGATCGCCGAGGACTACCGACCCAGTACCATTTCTGCAACGTTTCGAATAACACAGGGCAAGATATTTAAGTATTTATCGATTCCCTGTGAACTAGTTACCTCAGCAAATATTTAGAAGCAATCTCTATCGTTATATCTGAATTGGAATTACCGTGAATGGGAAGTACCAAGGGAGCGGAACTCCGTACTCTCCAGGCCATACTCCTTCAATGTATAGTGCCAATGTCATGTAAATCCCGGAATTAACCATCATCATCAGGATGCAGTGTCCCAATGAGAAATCATCATCAGGACCTGCTCCTTGAAGGAAATTTGACCATTGGAGCCCCGCTCCGCTTCCTTCAAACATGCAAATAATTTGGCATGCCAGAGCAATTGGTGCATGTGTGAAGATGCAGCTCGCCAATTTGACACTTCTCGTGAGCAAATTATATCTGGGTTGAATAAAGAAGTATGGCACGAAGAGAATGAACCACAAAACCCCAGCCGCAGTTGCACCAGAATTTGCTATGATTCCAAAAAGCAATCCGTTCATCAACATAAATCTTCATTGATTTTTGACCATATTAAAAATGTACCTAGTTTGGATACTCTAACGCTGAAGTACATACCTGACGAAGACAACGTAGAAACAAAAAATCCAAGCGAGACAATTTGGAACGAAAATATGAAGTAAATGAAGAATAAGATAGTTGGATCAGTTTCATTCAGGACAGCCAAATCCTGCGAAACACTGAAGCGAATCTATAAAAACGTAGTGGAAATTGAAAATACGATATGGCGACACCACTGAATCATATTCAGAACAAACATGGCCGACCTTTAGAAGTACTGTCATGAGCAAACTGGATATCATCAGGAATGAGAATGACTTCACAAACCAGGCCAACCAATGCAGATAATTCGGTAGACCCATCTGCAAAAAAACATGTTCCATTATATATATTTCATTTCGGTAGCTATTCTTTAGAATCTCGTTGAAGTTGTCGACGGTCAAAATTCTAGAAGTTCACACGAAGAGTGATTTCCGCTGACTTCAAAACAGCGTTAATGCTAATCCAAACTGCATTGTGAAATACATCCGGTTGCTCACCATTTTCATGGATTCCTAGACCGACAGAAATAATTCAAATCAGTTGAACTCTGTTCAGGGGAAGTGAGGATTAAGATAAGCCATATCCGGGCAACATTACCTTGAGTCTCTTCTCCTTTTCATACACTACCGATTTGGTGATATTGATGGCCGGATAGATAAAACTCAGCATCATGAGAAGCGGAAGAAATCCTTGAAGAGCGAAGAGGTATTTGTCCTCCAGGTAGGGTGGGTACGGAAACCGTTGGAGTTTGAGGTCGTACTTCTCATAAACTTTCAAGTCTTCAGGTGTGATTAGCATCTTCGTTAAACTGACATCTATTGCGTTCTGAAGATAGAGAAATCCTTCCGCGGAATATCCTGAGACACAAAGCCATTTCGAGGACAAGGTTAATAAACCATATAATCTTACGTATCAGGATGAGGAATGATTTACCCTCCCTTGAAAATGATTCAGATCAGTACATAATATTACCTGGAAGACCACCTTCGGGGCTGAACCGTGCTCTTGGGCCTAGAAATTGGAAAAGGGGAAAACTAATTTCCGTGAACCATGCCGGCTTGATTCCGAATCTTTCACTGATAATATCAAACTCAGATCGTTGTTGAGCAGGAAACCGCAATCGGTACTAGAATCCAAGGTCAATATCATTCAGTTTATACCGGCTAAACTTATGTCAACTAAACTATCGTCTCCTCCATTATAATTGGAAACGAACCTCAATTTCATCAGCAAATGCGCTCCCACCGTCTTTGAATTTACTTGTAAATACAACACCGGCCAGAACGGGGACACTCGCTTCTAAATCAGTTGTATTTAAGCCAAGCGAGTCCTGAGATAATCTGGCATACGCTTCAACCATAAGCTCTTCATTCGGAAATCCAGTAACTGTTAAAGTTGATTAAAACCAAAGTTATATTTAATATGAGCGAATAAAATCTTGTCGCTAGCAGCGGTTTTATCTCAGACTACAAATATTACAATTTGTAGCAAATAACAGCAAACAATACTCACATGAATAATTAAACGTGGGTTTGAGGAAGAAGTCATCGTGTACTCGTTGCATTAGTGCATCCGTTGCCCTGTTCTTGGGAGTGTAGTATATCTCGCTACTGTTGATTGACAACAGAAAAACATGGACTGCGTTAGGTTAGGGTTAAGGGAAGCACTAATTTCACCCGGGCGAGTAGTTTTCTATACTATTTTAATACTTACCATACGAAGCGAACTACATAGGGAGTAGTTTTGAGGTCAATAGAATCAAATAGCGTAGGCTCAGTAATTTTTTCAGCAACAACGACGTCTCTGACAATGACTAAAACAATAGTGAAGAGGAGAGGAATAAGGACTTCGATAAAAGTCTGGACATTGTGTCTCGTCTGAATCTTGTAATTTTTCCAGAGAAGAAGCTTGAACTTCTTCCATCCCGAGTTTGAAGCCTGAGTAAGGATGGGCCTGAAATCATGAAAAACGGAATTCACTAGTGTTATCCATTTAATTAAAAGTTATTAAATTACGATGTGGATGTACATATGTAAACGTTTATAATGCGGAAATTTGAAGCTCATGGAACCTAATTATACCTATTAGTGACTGTTCTGTCGCCATTAAAATTTATGAAATAAAATAAATTACTGTATTATGTGAGTCAAAATGGCTGCCTTAAGTTGATAAGGGAGTTTTTTGTCCCATATCCTACTAATGGGCAAAATACGTCGGATATGTTCCTCATTCCGGTTCTGAACCTTTACTAGTACCTTCATATTTAGAAAGCTTTAGTTCGAGTGATCCACCGATCTTCAACGACTGCTCATAAGTGTTCTACGCTATCCACTTGATCTATTAGCAATTTTCGGAGTTGTTATGTTGGTTGAAGATGAACCAATATCCAGTTCAATCAAATGAACAATTAACCAGAACTAGCAGAATAACATTGAATACAGTTTTGGAAAGCTTGAACTTTCAGCAATATGTATTTACCTTGTCGCCTCTGGTTAATCGAAGTGGATCAGGCCCAGTAATTAAAATACCGTGGGCGTACATTAGAAATCCAAATTGGTAAATATTTGAAACCCCTTACACTCAATATTTGAAAAATCAAGCTCAATACTGGACAGAATAGACGTACACAAATTATTCCGAATATGGAATCAAATATTACAACTTTAGCCTTCTTGGAAAACCAATACTCATTCATTCATTTCATAATCAACTGGGAAGGTAAACAGCTCCAAGTTCGACAATATCATTCAAAATGCATGGAGATTTATTCCAAGAAATGAATTCCATTCGATTTTTGTACATACACATTGTACAGTAAAAAGTCTATCATTCACATTTCTCAAGAAAATAAAACAATTTTCAATTCTGAATTAGTTTCACCTTGATATGATAGTAATATCTGTATAGCTTACTGAAATCAATAAGGTTCAGAAATCTGAACTGAAGTAAAATGACAAACTGAATTCGAAATTAGGCAAAATTATACAGCTCGCTCTCTCGCTCATTCCAATGTAGTAGTGTCAGATCGGAATGAATTTGCGAAAAAACATAGCCAACAAATCAGAGCTGAGACAAAGCTTCATCATCAAAAATATTGTAGGGTAAGATCATGGCATGAAATAACCATATAGCAGGGATAAACCATAGAAGCGCACCGATTAATGCATATTTTCCGGAAAACAGTGGCTGCTATGTTCCCTCCCTGCTAAGATTAATTGACGCCAGTTACCGTTATGTTATGTATTTACTTCCATTATTTTCACGTCACTATTTTTTCCTCTGGGCTTTGATGCAACGTTATTTTGGGCCCTGTTTTGTCTCAGCGCCGATCAGAATTAATGAATTACAGAAGGTATTTACGTTATGCAATAATGAACTTGGTACATATTTAACTGCATCGTGGGAACTTAATTATGAGAAATAGTGGAGTACCAATGAATTACTTTCAAGGTAGCTGCTATTCAACTTACGTTCTACAGCTCATATCAGTAGTTGTAGTCCTGAGACCGGTTTAACAAATACGAATATTGAAATTTTCTCATAACAAGAGACATGTGTAACAGGAATAGGTAAGCAAAAATAACTTTTAATTCAAAGAGGCTATACAATTGTACACGCCAAGTAAATCCAGGACCCAAACGATTAGGTTAGATGTAGTCTGATCCAAAAACAGAAACAGTATAAAGACAGTAAAATTAAAGTACTTCATGTCTCCAATTTCGATTTTCGATCATATGTATTGATATGTTTTGTCGTCAAAGAGGCAATATTAATATTAACGCTTTATTAGTATTAACAGCATTGCTAAATACAATCAAGGGACGGGCTCACAAAAAACCATGGTCATCGATCGCGTTTGTGTTTGCACGATGATAATTTAAGTTTCAAGCCAACAACAGGCGTATGCTATGGCGGATGCCTTCAGCTTAAAAACTTGAAGCTCAGACGAGGACGGTACATCATAATAATGTACGTAATATACGACCATCTTTTTCATCTGCATTGTAATAACTATAACTATCTACCTATACACCTGAATTCCCACCATTAAATGTGTACCGAGTACGTGCAAGCTTTTATATTTCTTGTTCCTTATCCCTGAGATCATCACACTAAGATCATTTGGGATAGAACAACATCAGTAGTCATGTGAAGGAATAAAAAAATACATATGTGTTGTATTGCGCGCTACGAACTGGATTTCCCTAAATTTTTTGCAAGTGCAAATTAACTACACCATTAGCTTGAGGAAAACACAGTCATTGATCAAGATTACCCCTAACATGAAGAATACCAGCGAACCAAGTTCACTGATTCAGGATGGAAGCTGCAAGTACAGGAAAATCACTAAGTTTGAGGAAATATTTACAGGTGCAAAATGGAATAAGTCTGGGTTAATGAATCTCTCCTGCAATAAGATTGTCAGCTTAATGACGTAAGACCTCATGGATCAACACCTCCCTGAGTCATAAAATAATGGAATGGGACATTGATAACAATGGTACAGATAAGAGGGAATGTCTGACTAAATTATTATGGGAATTACGACCATTTATTAGTGTCAAGACTAATATCGTTCGAAGAGACGACTAACTCGCAAATAAATACATAAATTATTTGCCGAACAGAGTTACTTGTCCACTCCACTCAGTGTTTCAGAAGCATACTCAATAATTTAAAAGATACGCTGAATGCTGCTTAGGAATTGTGCTGAAAAAAAAAACTAGATCCAAAATGTCGCTTGAGTGCAGCTTGGGAACAGAAGGAATGATTAAGAATGGCATTACTCCAATGGACTAGGATGGAGTGTAAATAAACTCTCAATGTTTGCCCTAAGTTGGAAATTGAGTCTGAGCATTGTATTCGGTTAATTTCCCCAAGAAGTTTCCCCTTTTACAACTTTTATCGCGCGGCAATTTCGCTCACAAAAATTGACGGGTAAACCTTTTAGCTTCTTCAACCTATTTAGGGGTTTTTGAAATTAACATGCGATCTGGTCTAAAATTCGCTGGCCCTAAGAAATCGCATAAATGTTTCTTCCAACTTCCAAGCTTTAAAATAGATTCTAACATTGAGTTCTATATGTATGAAAAAAGCGTTCAGATTACTCTTGTTGCTGTCAATTTCCCAATAAATTCTGAAACAGTACAGGAATCTGAGTCAGCTGAAACACTTTCAGCAAAAACCGGTCATGCTGGGGAAGTTTTCTGACTTCGCTTCATCAGGTTTAAATTGTTATGTAACAAATGTGTCGAATGACGTTGTGCCGGCCTAGGATTTATCGGGTTCTTAAATACCGAACTTCGCATTGTGCGTTTCAAATGTGATACCGGCGTTTGACTTTTATGATACAGTATAATTTCTATGGAAATTCCTAGATTTATCAGATGATCCTAGCAAATGCGTGTAAGTCTTGACTTGAGGGACCTAACCCCCACCAATAATAGCTATACTATTTAATAAGATACCATTGCTACGACAACCTACGGCCCGGCCGTCCCTTATATCATGTTGCGTGGTAGAAATACGGCAGTCTTATCAGAATGCAGGAACAGGTAGTTCCTCGTTCCTCTAATTTCATACTGTAAATTGCGAAGAGATGTGGCCACGAAGAGATGCCATTTTTCCTCAGGTCAACCGTTTCTCTTTTGTACTTCAATTGTTTCCGCTATTGCCGTGTAAGGGTTATGATATGAAGTTCATTGAACATGCTTGACACATAATGCGCTTAAAGCATCATACATTAAGATATAATAAATGATACAACTATATCCTTCCTCAAATCGTCGTACCTAATCGCTGTTTGCATGTGTTATCGGTATTCAGCACATTACGTGAGAAACGACACACCTTGATGGAGATTCGAATGCGATACAGGATTTAGTTAAAAGCACAGATATATTTATTATTGTTCTCGAATAAGAAGCAGAATTCAACTCTAAAAACCATAGATTTGTACTCCAATCAGGATGGGGATGAATGGATATCCACACCTAACGCAATACCATATATCTCAGGTGTAAAATCTGACAATGTAATCGCTCATGAATATATCTCATGTCATATATCTGCATGTGCATGAATATATCTGTCATATATCTGCATGTCCGTTGTCCACACATTTCCTACACACTACAGGGGGATGGGTAACGCCAACGCCGCATGAGCACATTTGACGAATTTTCTGTTCCACGGAAGTATTTCTGGAATAACTGGTATTTCCTTCGTGGGATATGCGCGATAATCCTACCGGAAATAAAACTTCAACTAAATAGTAAATGGATTTCAGCGAAAAACAAGTAGTTTCAAAAAATCAAGGTTGACGATCAATATTCTTATGTTGACTCGACTCAACTCTAGGGTGTATTGTTTGTTGCCAAGAAAAGCATGGAATTAAAAAAAGGAACACACATATTCAAGGCAGATTTGATTGTTTTGATTAAGAAATTTACGAATCGATCCGTTAATGAAACACACATATTGCAATTATATTAATGTTTCATATAAACGATTTTTGATAATCTTATATATATTTTCGTAGGATGTCGGATGTGCCTGTGTGCCTGTGTGCCTGGGTGCCTGTGTCACTGTGAGCCGTGTGGTACGAGTGTGATTGGTCAATTCTTGAAATTCAAATTTTTTGATATTTTCAAGAAGTAAACAAA
>JAQFYT010001979.1:0-14257 GCA_034694925.1 Ceratophysella denticulata | reverse complement strand
ACAAACAATGGAGAGTAAAAAGCTATAATAGTGAAAATAGATTGGTTTGCTTCTATGACCTCGTCAGCACGCTATTTCTCACAATGTATTCACCATTCAAACCATCAAACCATGGCTAATGCCTTCAATTCAGTAGTTACTTTACTTTACTAAGGTATATATATACCTAAATATAATTTTAGGAACTCATTCTGGAATGGAAAATTGAAATGAAGAGTACAGTCATACGTCAATAACATAAAAAACGTCGTTTCGTTCACTGGGCACGTATTTATGCCCTATATGCCATAAAGTTAAATAAAGCACATTGTTATCCTCTATGTAAGGTACCTATGTATATCCGAGGGTACAATTTCTTGGTAAGGCCTAGCATGAACTTACCTTTAACAAATTCAATTATTTTTAAAAAGGTTATAAAAATACAATTATTGGTTCAATAGGGGAAAAGCGTAATGGCCGAGCTTCTTTTTAAATCAAGTGGTTTTTACTATTGACATTAGCAAAGCGTTTTAAAATGCAGTGCGTTTATGTCTAAATAAAAAGCTACAGTGGGACAGAACAGGTGATCACGGTTGACCACCTGGTCACGAAGGTCAAAACGTCAATTGCTTATAGTAAAATTTAGCGCTGCGATGATGGGCATTGGCCTTATACGAAGTATAGATGGTATTTTTATTACGAACTATATGCGTCAAAAATGTGTTAAAATAAGGCAAAATTTGCCATTCGAATTTTTTTTTAAAACCGCAGCTGTAATAGCCTTTAAAACAGTATATGAGTCATTGACTGCACGAATCTCGTGGAATCAAGATCCGTTTGACAATTAGCTGTATGATGAGGTAGGTTAACACTTCAGATTAGCACTTTTACTTTTTTGGCAGCTCTGACGTTATTGTTTGGGTTTCTACAGTAGTTGTTAGTGAATCAGCAGTCAGTCAGAGTTACAGGATGTAAACGTGTACTATTGAATCCAATATCCAACGCATCAAACATCTTCCTGTACCATCTGTATTGCATATTGCATAGCGTATCCGAATTACGGCCTATACTTTAGCTAATTTACAGGAACTGCACGTGGAGTGCATAGATGAATAATTAACATGAGTGAGGTAAGTAATGCGAATGATAAGAAGCCTAGATTGCTACTGCTACTGCAAAACAGGATGCAAACTGCATTAGCTATACGAATATAAAAGTATACAACTACAACAGCTTCGAACGATTACGATTTATGACTGTAAATAATTGTGACTTTACAATTATATACCGTTGTGATGCAAGAGAAATCCAATTATTTAACACGTGGGCCCAGTCATTTTAAATGTAATTTTAAATGTGTAAATTCGGCGTTGGTATACGTATTTACTGAGCTCCCACTGATACTGATCGTAAATGGAGCACAATTTACAAGCTTCAAAGCTTGAATTTAAATTGCAGAGACAACCCTTTTAAATGCGTGTACCCTAGTAAGTATTACTCAGTTTAGCCAAAAAAGAGAGATTTAAAGATTTAAATTGGGAAGTGTTGGATGATGAATGTTGTTGAATTGCTCAAGGTATAAAAGACGTGATCGTCTTAAAAGATATTATAGGATAATAATAGCTTGGATGGGTTAAGTAAATGTAGATAAAAGGTAAAATGCAAACTCGAGTTCTTTGTGGATGGAAAAGTGAAACCGTTTACAATTTACAATTTACCATCTATACTCAACTCACCTCGGTATATTTTTAGGCCTATTTTTATCGACTTTAAACTCGAGATTCCTTGAGGCTTTTCTTGGGTTCGTAATATGAAAATAAATACAGACACAATCCGTCCGTGACTTCATGTTACTTAACTTCGTAATTGAACGAATTTCTAAAATTAGATGAGGATGGGTGGTTAGTAATTATAGGTTTGGCATTGGCCGAATTATTATGTAATTGCCTACCAACTCTTTTCAGGTGTTTAAGTACGTGTTATTCTTGAGCTACATTTAAAGAATTTTAATGCTATTGTAGTGTATAGTGTATCTGTCATAACCGTTTATTACAGTTCATTCAAAGCGACATAAATCGTCAACCTGCTGCGCAAAGTCAAGCGGAAAGACGCTACCGGTATTCTGTAGTTGCGCGGGAGTATTCGAAAATACGCAGAGGCCTCAAGAAAAGAACACACTCTCTGCACAATATACACACATTCGCACCAATACTCGCTATTTTCACACATGCTCCGAACATGCTCAGCGTCAGGGCAAGGGCATGCGCATGCTCCAAGCATTGCAAATGCGCAAATCACACATAGGTATGAGGAAAAAATGCTCAAACGTGCAAGTGTGCAAATCTTATACAAAAGGTCCTTTGCGTAGCTGCACTTTCAGCTTTAAGCATTCAATATGCACTGTGAAACCATGATTGATATTAAATTAACGTGTGTTAATTAACTCAAATTATTCAAAAAAAAATTAAACATTACCAGAAATTGCTCTAGATTCCAGAAAATGTGGAATTTGACCCACACTGTCTCCATCGCTGCTAGGAATAATCAAGGAACTACTACTTCCGGTTTGCGTTGCATTAGAAAACTGTGGTCGAGCACTAACACTATTGTCGTAAATATACACGGAAGAGACTAGGGTGAACACGGAGAGGAGAGATCTTGTCAGTGAATTCATTATATTTCTATTCCTACCGGTTATTGTTTTAACAATTTAAAAAAATCAACAAATAAAACAACAGTTTTTAAAACGTCAAGCAATTCACAAATAAAAATAGGTACGAAACTGTCCAGATTTCTTAATGCAATTCGTGGTGAAATACACCTGTGCACGACCTGATTGGTAAATAAGAAATGTCAAACGAAAACGTGACTCTCGTCGTTCCTGTAGTCAGTCGTCTCGTCGTTCCTTGTCTTGATTGTTGTTGTCTGTATTGGGAATAAATGTGAGCATGAAGGAAAAAAATTACAACAACAACAACAAAACACGTAGAAAACCCCCTAACCATTCCTTCATAATGTATTTTTCCCTTCTTCCTTTCAAAATAGCATTTTCTTCAGCAGGGATTATTGATGACGAACAAACGTCCGTCCTCAAGTCATATCTTGGTCGTCTTGATGAAAAGGAAATGGTATTTCCAAAATTTTAAGACATGAAAGTTACGCAAAATTCAATACCTAAACTTAGCTTATTTCCAGTACGATTTTGCCAAGTGCGGCCTTAGCTATGCTGAATGCAGAAATGAACGACCCTGTACAATGTACAACCGAAGGTCCTATATTTTATAAAATTATTTAGAATTGATTGATGATTAAGCGAATTGAACATTGAATATTTTTGTATTGATTTATTCAGAATACAGGAGGCAGTTTACAGGTACTACATGAATTTATTTAAGTAAAAATGATTACAAATTACAAAGAATCACATCAAAAGACGTCAAATAATTTCTATGGAATGCAATTGTTCTCTATTTACCCTTGTCGTATCTCAATTTCTTCTCCCACTTCGATACAAATAGCTTAGAACTAAGAATAAAATAGTGCTTAACACCTATACATTTCTTCCGGTATTATGTTCATTTTAGAATACATAGTTGCATTATTTTTTATATCCGTTTAGCATTTAGGAAAAGTAGCGGATATGTTCTCCATCCAGGGCAAAAGTATAGTATTTAAGTAAAATTAGTTAGGGATTGGCAATAAATATATTATTATAATTATGCATTTACAATCCAATTCGCCTGGGGGAAATTGCGAAAGCCTTAAAATAGTACACGCACAACGCATTTGTAGTTAATCAATATTTGGTATATTACGAGATTTGTATTGTCAAATCTTTGCTTGTTCTGGTTCTGGTCTTGTTGTATCATATTCTATTTCTTATTTTAATTTCTAAAAATCATCTTGGCATAATTTGCATTTCCTCTTTACACTAATTTTGCACTGATAGGAAAGTATTCGTCAAAATCAAAATGGAATCTTAGCTGAGCTGACTTCACATATAATACGGGTATTCATTAACTCAATAATCACTGCATGTGTTAGGTATGTGCACTACAGATTATAACCTAAAAGTACTAAAAGTGTTCGCACCATTGCCTGTGTCGTCGGTCTGTCTACTGCTATAATTTGTTCGTTTTTCTGAAATATTCTGCGGAACCCATGAAAAATGTGAAGTATTAAATTTTAAATTGTGAATAGCCAAAGCCAAGGCTCTACCAATTCAGTCATTTTGATTAACCATTGAAAGATTTAAAAGTTTAAAGTCTTAATTCCAATATTCCCAGTTACTATTTATTTGGTTTTTTGTCTTTTGATCAATTCGTAAAAATTCGTTGCGATTTGGGATATTTTTTCATATTAGTTCAATTCAAACAATATGTCCCTTACCAAAGTCTTTCTCAAGGAACAGCTTGACCTGTTTTTTGACAAGGTCCAACTCCGTTTCAAGAACATCCACTTTCTCCTTCAACTTTCTATATTCTTCATAGGGAACAAATTCGGGTGTACTGTCCTTCGCATTTACATTTGCATTGCTGTGATGATGATTGGTTGGGGTAGGGGTAGGTGTAGATGTAGACGTAGTGTTATTTGGGACACTCGGTGTGTCACTTGAACCGGAATGGCTATGACTGCTGTGATTATTAGCAATGGCAGTTGCAGGCGTGCTCACGCCCATACGTTTCAAATAACTGAATTTTCCGCCGACTGAAGATGAGTTGGTAGTAGTGGTGGCTATGGCTGAAGTCGTGGTAATAGTAGAACTTACCGTGACATTATTCGTGGAAATATGGGAAATTGAATTTGGAACGATGGATTTCTCAGCCATGGTTGGGCTCGGAACGGTTGGTACATGGGGTTTTGCTGGGAGGGGTGGGGCACGGGTCGTGATTGCAGGCGGGGTTGGGGATGGCGTGGATTCCTTGAGTGTGAGGCTGGGGGTGGGTGCGGATGACACCGTGACATTGCTCACGTTGTTTGTTGCATTGATGCTGATGATAGACTTCCGGTCTTGTTTTTGCTTCAATTCCGCCATCCAGGGAAGGCTCTGCTTCGGTTTGTTCACGGAGGATCCAAATGGACCCGGTGACACTTCTTTCGATGGTGAGGAACGATCTTCGGGTGTCACAGTGGAATGACCTGCTGAATTTCGTAGGTTCAGTGGAGTGTGGGTATGTGTATGTGTGATATGGGGTTCAGCGGGAGCTGGGTCATTGTTGGTTATTTGAAAGTCCGCGGATCCGTTCGTGACGCCGTCGTGATGCTGGAAATATAGAAAAGCATGGTTTGGACGACAGATAAGACAGATTAAAGCATGTTTTTGGCGTCAAAAGCCGCCAAAAAATGTTGGAAAATATAATTGTAATGTAAATTAGCAAATCTGACATGACATTCACATACCTCTTCACGTGGACTAACAATTGCTGACGGAGGTCGTCTTCTGGGAGCCTTGGCCTGTGAAAATAAATAAATAAATAAAATACATACTTAACTCTGATAAATACGTGATTCATGGAACACACTCAACCAATATTAGCTGATTATGTATCAACGTACACGATTGGCAGTCAAATGACTTAATTTCTCTCCACGTGAAATGGAATTGAAATCCTCTGACTGAGGAGACTCATCGACTCCTGCTGGAGACGACGGTGGGGTTTCGAGCTTGATCTTTGCACTGAACGGTGTTGGCGGAGCCGCTCCTTTTTTCTCAAATGATTCCGATTTAGTTTTGTTTGATTTAAAAATTGAAGCTTTTGACAGAAAACTAGAACTTGACGTGGTGGACGTTGGTTTAGTTTCTGGCTTACTCTTCCCAGCCCCGTCCACAACTGTGGTCGTGGTCGTAGCCGTAGCCCCACCGGACTTTGTGTTCATTGAATTGGAACGTGATGGACTGTCCCTATCTAGTTTTACTATTGGTGGTGCGGGTGATGGAGTGTCTCGTTCTTTTTTCCCAGCCGGTGAAATTGAATCATCTGGAATGGAAATTGGAGTGATAAACGCTTTAGAAAAAATGAAATGCATCAAGGGCTTAAGATTAGAGTCGTATATCGTATTATTGCGTAGTGGGTGGCTTGGTTTGGTTAAAGGTTAAAGCAATAAAACGTTAGAGTTGTTTATGAACTGGTATGTAACTAACTTCTTGATACATTACCCGTGCTACGTTCCTGAGCTGTAACTTTGGGTTGATGGGCAGAAGGGAGCGGAGGGGTGTAGACGGGGTCATTGGCGGTAATGATTTTCACAAAATTATCCGGAAAGAGACCTATTTTCCCACGCAGCTCACCGCGAAACCAACCTTCGTCCTCACAGTCTTTACTGATTATATTCACAATGTCACCCTCTTGCAGTGTTAACTCATCATCGTTTTGAGCAAAGTAGGGATAGAAGCAACGAGCGGATTCACGAACTGAAAATAATAATACTGTTTTACCGAAAGGAAAATCGGGTATCGTTACCGGTATCGTTACCGGCTCAGGGTTCTGTTATAACTGAACCGGTTCGTATTTCGTATACTATATTGAATACAGTTTTTGGTTTTTCCCAATTAAACACCATTAGTCAAGCTAATCAGAATTAGTTAATTATGGAATTTGAACCAGAATTTAGCGCTCTTTGTCATGGTGCACTCGTAAAAATTGCTAACCAGCTCCAGCATTGTCAAATTACCCATTAATTGGAAACTCTCCAAGACGCGTCAGAGTCATTTGACGTTTTCAGAAGGAAAAAATGTTCTCAGCTTAAAACTAACTACACCATTGAAAAGAGCGCTTAATTTCCGGTTCAGATCCAATAATTATCAATTTCGAATTTGCTTGATTAACGGTTACTTAATTGGCGAAAGCTGTAGGTATACAATATTATATACGAACCTGTTCGGTTATAACAGAACCAGGATTATATCCGAACCGTAACATATATATTGATGAAATTATATTACGTTGACAAACATATTTACCTGGTTTGGGTGGCAATTTCGGTGCAGGTTCATCATCACTAACCGGGGTTCGGGCGGCTGGCACAACATCAGGAATTCCTGAGAAAAATCAAAGTAAAACATAATTTTGTTAGGCAACGTGCGATCTACTGCATTGCTAATTGTGTGTGACTACCGAAACATAGTATCATGAATCATAATCCTTGATATTTAAACGACATTACCTTGACCTTTGACAAGAACAGTTGCTCGATTGCTATCTTTTGGTTTCTGTGATGAATCCGACTTGAGACCAAAGCTACGGCCCGAAGCCTCGCCTGTATCCGGCGTTTCCAAGTCTTGAACAAAATTAGATGGAAAAATTCCAATTCGTTCTTTGAGCTCTCCTCTCCACCAACCCTCCTCAACTTCCGCTATGAAATTAACGATATCACCCACTTCCAAACCCAACTCGTCGTCTTGTTCTGGTGCATAGGAAAATACGGCTTTGAGCCTCCTGAAACCCAAACAAACAAGCCATTAATTACTGCCTACTCCGTCGTGCACCAACTTATATCCAAAATAATACCCAAGTCGTAAAAATTGCTTTGCGTGCAGTTAACAAAAAGACCATTGTTCTTAGAATTAGATAATTGTTCATAGTATAAACAACATGTCTTTTGCTATTTAGCTCCGAATTTCGTCAACAATCTACATAACCATAAAGCATACCGTGGATGTGTCCCGCCATCTGACTTTTTGCGCATTTGAGCAATTTCGGTATTCGCTCCAGTAGCATTGACGTTGACGCTGTCCCCTGAGCCTGAATTAGTGGTCAGGACTTTGACGAAGTTATCTGGAAACATGCCACGTTTTCCATTCAAACTCCCTTCCCACCAACCGTCCATTTTGGTCACAACCGACTTAATGACATCTCCTTTGGACAGGGTCAGCTCATCTTCTTCCTGAGCTGCGTAGTCGTGCTCCACAAGACATTCTGCAAAACAACCATGAAAGTATGAATTAACAAACTAAGAGGTGATTATACTCTAGCGCGCTTTTCTTAGAATTCTGCACTTTACTGCGTCAGAATTTACTGAATTAGAGACACAGAAAGTGAAGGTACTTACAATATTTCCAATAACAGGATAAATATTTGATTATTCGGTTCATATATAAATAAAATAATACAAAACCGTTATAAGTGCACAAAAGAATTGTTTGCTATGACCAAAGCCATGTATGAAAAACGCTAATAATGTCAAGCGTGTAAAGTAATAATAATATAGACATCAGACATCATACAAATACAACGCTGACAGCAAACTGCAAAGGTAAGTTAAATAAGTAATAATTAGTTTTAACGCTCACAGAGTTCAACCGAAATATGACATACTTAGAAATGCAATGGATGTCAGTTTTTCGAAATGTCAAGGGTCACGCAAATGCCTGTACTACGCTTCTCTACTACATGATATTCGCAGATAATTTATAAATACTAATGGGGTTCGAGTATGTACTTTGTACTTAATCAACGTACCCATTTCGAGAATCCTGCCCTCGACGAGGACACTGTCTTTGTTCCTGTTACGTATTTTCAGACTTGTACCTCTGACGTCAGGTGACAGGTGACAGGTTTGATATCCAATGATTTAAAAGAAGTCAGAACAGTTGACAGTGACAGCCGATACGAAACACATTCAAAAACAGGTAAAGATAGGAATGTCGAATGTCCAATGTTCCCAATGAATTGAATCGAACGTAACGTATCCTGTGTCCTGAAAAGATGAAAGATGAATAATTTGTGCATTGAATTCAATGTTAATAAGAACGTGTAATAAGATTGAAGTGTGTTTTTGAATATTGAGGATTTACGAGTTGGACACGTTAAGTTTTGTAAGTATTGATGATTTGTTCAACTGGCACTTACTCTCGATCTTGACTTGACTCTCGATCTCAATCCATATTTTAGTTGGACACTCGTCCTCGTTTGACCCAGAACAGGGACAAGAAGGGTTTCTTCTTTTCAGCTGGGCTGACTGACTGCAGTCTGACCAGAATTGACACTCACAGCAGAAGATGATGAGGACGAGACGAGGAGGAGTGGTGACGACAGGGATTAAATACAAAATACATAAGTAAATGAAAAATAAACTTGATTCAATGTTCAATATTCAATGCAGAATACACAACAGAACAGAGCAGCAGAACAGCTCATACGGCTCATCCCTAACCCTATTGCTTCGGGCTCTCTGCTATTCAGCTCTCAGGGTGTGGCCGGAGGGGCTCTACGCGGAAAATGCACAAGGCTTCCGTATTTCGTTTTGGTATGTCGTTCTGCATTATTTTGTATTTGTATTTTCAAAATAGCTTAATAATAGATAATTCGTTTTAATAAGGTAATTAGAATACTTTAATTTTAATACGGATCGGAATCGGAAAGCAGTTACCGGCCGCGGTTCTATGTATGGAAAAGCTCCAGACGAAAACGTTCACAACCTAACCCTACGGGTGTTACGCCGTAGAGATGGCGGAATTCAGTATATGCGGCAATTTATTACCTATCCTTACATAAATTAATGTCACGGTTGTTCAAACAATCTGTACTGACGCCGGAATCCAGAATCCTTTGGCAGAGGGAACTTTTTTGCCAGGAAATTTGCCGAAGATGTTTTTGTTGTGAGGAACTTTTTCGCCGAACACTGTCTGAAGGCAGCTGTTTTACTCATATTATTGGATGAGTTAATCAGAATTGGAAGTACATATTTTGAATTTTAATTGTTTTTAGTTATGCGTATGCACTGATTTGTATATTACACAACATGATTAGATAGGTAAGAATTAAGAATGTTAAAAGATTAGTACTGATAGAGCGTGAATATATATTAAACATGTGTAGAAATTGGTTCGGTTGACATGTACATTGCGTTTACGTTTTCAGTTTTAATTTTGCTATGTTTAACGCGATGTTTTGAAGGAGGATTGCGATCGGCTTGTACGCAGCATAAACACCGGATGTAGCTCAACTCGACGTAAGTCAGAGCTATTAAAGGCTGGGAAAGTTTTCGTTTATCCATTCTGCTTCCTAGCCGAAGTTCTAGACACTGTTTGCTTGCATTTATTTGTTAGGCCGGGCATTTAATCTTGGGTGTCATTAACAGCGGCAATCGAATAACTGATTTCGCAATGGAATAAATGAAATGGCAACAGAAGAGCTGAAATGGCAATGAAGTATTTCACGCAGCCTAACCTAACAGAATCTAGTTTGATAACTTTTGAACGATTCGTCAGTTTGTTAATTTTGTAACCCATTTATTTGAACCTAACATACCCAAACTAAACCTAACCTAATATTACCTATCATAATTGAATCATTTTAGCGTCATTGCCATTTTAGTCATTCTATTGCCAAAATAATTTTAACCCTTTAATATTTCCAAAATGCCTACACGTGTCAAAATCCAAGGATACGGTTGTGGGTGAAGAAGTGAGCTGCCGACAGCAGAATTTTATCTATTCTGCTTCACACTCTCGTACACACCCCAAAGCCCAATCCATCAGCCATGAAGTAAGCCCAAGAATCCGCACAGTGTCGCTTATGGGCACGGCGTCACTAAATGTCATTTATTAGTTAAAACCGTATAATATCTAGAAAATATAATTGCGCTTGTCAAATTAGTTTAACCGCGTTTTATAGATATGAATTTCCTTTACACATGGTAATACACAAAATGATGCTCCGATGAATGCTAACAGTGCTATAGTACGACTTCATATTTCATTTGGAGTTTTTTACACCAAAGCCAAGCCCTAAGATGTGAATCATAAAAGTTTTTATCCATGAATCAGCAGAAGCCAAACCGATTGATTTTTATTCGATACTATATACAATATAGGATTCTGCTTACATCTGTTCTAGTTCTTCAATACAGTCTTCTCAGCTAATTTAGTAATTAGCTCTGCGTTTTGTTTTCTTTGTTTGGGGCATTGGGCATGACGTGTATGATTGGACTTCAAATGTCATGTTCTCATTGACCTTATGTGGTAGTAAACTATCTGTTCTGTAATGCGGATACTAACTGCTGGCTGACTTGACAATCTCTAGCTAGGCATAGTTCTGAATTACGAATATCGGTGTCCATTACTATGTATTAATGGGATGCCGTCGAGTTTAGGCGATAATGTTCCTGAAAAAGATAACGATAACAAATACCTACAGAACTCCCATGATTTACATTGTTGTACTGAATTTTGGTGGATCAAACATTTGAGTAAGCTTATCTTACATACAACTATTCTTTAGTTTACTAGTATACACACCTCTTTGGCCATGATCCATGATGCATAGCATACGTTAAAATAATTTGAAAGTTGAACCGTACTGCACGGGAATAAAAAAAACTCCAAGTATATGCTTTTACAAATTATGAAAATACATCGCTTTTACAGCAATATGTGCGTATAATCTATTTTATGCGTCGACGTACCGTTTATTCAGCTGATTTTGACGACAAATTAAAAGCGTGTCCGGTTGTTTCGCCTTGTTTTTTTCGCCCCCGGTCTTTTCATCTCGGTCTTTTCACCTCGCGGTCTTTTCGCCTCGGGTCCTTTCGCCTTTCGACTTTTCGCCTCGGCATCTTAACGCTCACACAGATGCGCGCGCGCTGCTCATTTGCCCCGTTTAATGGTTACGTTGTTTGAAGTTGGGTTAGGTTAGATTTTTAGACTCGCGCTGATGCTATTTATTGCAGCCTTAACCTTAGTTATAATACTGGAGTCAACAATACTGCATATTACAATTACTATGTTAAGCTCGGTGTGTCAATTTAACTAGGATTAACTCTAACCAAGGCAAGGATCTATACAAGGCGAACCGGTCAAAAGGCGAAAAAACCTGAGGCGAAAACACCGCGAGGTGAAAAGACTGAGGTGAAAAGACCGGGGGCGAAAAAAACAAGGCGAAACGACATGTAACCATCTCCGACTTATAACACATCGACGAAGGCAGGTATTTAGAGACAAACCAGTAGAATGGGGTCTATCCTATCACAAATATACGACAATCCAAGAAATGAATCGAAGCATTTTGGAATACAGATATTCTACTTTGTTAATTGAGGTTGTGTTATAATATAAGTTTGCAGAATTGTGTCTAGCTGGGACGGAGATAGCTATAATCTCTTCACATCTCTGCTTTCTGTAGCACATTCCTTTGACTAACCTAACCTAACCTTACGCCCCCCCCCCCTCTTGGTCATACTTCCGAAAACCGTGCAATGACATTGACATATGATATACCAAATTGAAGGAAATTTCATGGCGGACCAAAGTCTGCAATAATATTTGGCTTTATTAAAAAGTGGCCGCTGTGCAGCACAAAATAGTGAAAAAGCTCAAATTTTGTTACTTGAATGCCTGAGATTGAGCTAAAGTCCCGTCGTTAGGCCGGAAAACCGAAATTCGTCCATCCACATTTGTCTGTATTGGAGAATGAATGGAAAGGGTGAGGGCCGACGCGACGGGAGGATTCATGGCGGGGTAAATACAATACGTAGGAGCCCAATTCTTAGAGCAGGTATGGGGGATATTCTGCCCAATTGAATTCAGTACATTAATTTATTTAATTTAAAACTCAAACTATTCCTAAATACGCCTATATTAATGCTCAAATGACGTAACCTGGAACTTAGGTAATTACGTA
The DNA here is from genome assembly GCA_034694925.1 of Ceratophysella denticulata. Taxonomy (NCBI): domain Eukaryota; kingdom Metazoa; phylum Arthropoda; class Collembola; order Poduromorpha; family Hypogastruridae; genus Ceratophysella; species Ceratophysella denticulata. Next base: position 1,658 of record JAQFYT010001979.1, on the reverse strand, counting down.
ATTAAATTATCTACCTGTCCTATCTCCTTCACAACCTGACTCCCTGATCGTTCTCCAGTTACATCGGATACATGTGTGGAGTTAAAAGTCCTTCAAAGTTGGGTTGTGGTTCTCATTTCATTCCATTTATTCAAAAATTCTCAATGTCAAAGCGGTGAAAAAAACATGACTCCGTGTTATCCGCCTAAGACATTAAATACTTACTTTTTACTTTTTTTTAAGTCAGAAATATGCTACCCACAGTTATCGCCATGAATTGGACCACTACGAATCGTCCAGGCGCTAGCTAGGAACGCTGGCTCTATGAATTGAATGATCGTGTCAATCGTATATTCAAAAACCGTAATGACGGGGGCGCGGACCTCTAGTCCTAGAAACGAATTGTCCAAACCAGAGAGCACAGATTTATTTAGGTGCATTGAGTCGGAGTGTGTGTGTGGGTGGACGGAGCGGTTCCGAGTCGGTCTTACCTTTCTAACATGCTCAATGTTACCGGGACTGACTGGGACGAACAAGGTTGGATGGATGGACGATGAACTGCGAGACGCGTCTGGGTGGGACCGGACAGGTCAATTCTCGTTGTGCGTCAAATTCCGGAATCCGATTCCTGATGAGCCCAACAAACAACGCTCACCGTCCCTCGGTGAAACGTCGCGTCACTTGTGAGAGTGAAAGAGAGTAGAACTGGGTGACTAAATATTCCGCCGCCTCACTTATTTATAGAGAACTCGAAACGACGTTCTTGAAAATGACGCAAAACTGGATTGCTCCTAACGACTGGTTGCCTGATGGTAAAAATAGTTTTTCAGTAATTCCAGCCGTATTGTTATACCCAATCCAATCCAGATAAGTACCGGAGCTACTAATTCTAGTCGCACTGAGAGTGGTGTAGTGGAGGAGATGGATGAGGATTCGAGGCACAATCCGTAATTAAGACTCCAGAAGAGAGATGCTGGAGAATACTAATCAATCATTAACATAAGCTTCACTCTTTTATTGTTTCCTTTTTATGTACGCAACAGGCATCGACGGAACCTAGCTCCTTTTTATTTACAAAAAATGTGGGGAAACATTCAGAGAATGACGCTTGAGTTGACAAATAAAGGGAATCAAGTTTAAAGCGATTCCTCGACAATGCTTAGACCGTTCAAGAATTGGAAGAGTGACACATTTGTCCTCTCAGCCTCATCATCAATACAATTACTATATACGCAGGCCTGATGGGCAGCGATTACTCATATTTATGTAATACTAGGATGAATACCCGATCTACGATTCGGGGGAAAATGGTTACCCAGGTTTATCACACTCTTTCGATACATTCATCCTAGCATCTGCGCATAAAAACCTCACCCTACCGTTACTGCGCATGTAAACACAAACCTGTCATAACTGTGTATGAAAACACTCACCCGATCGTTACCGCCCATGAAAACACGAACCCTGTCATAACTGCGCATGAACTTACTCACGCAATTAAGCGATCGTTACTGCGAATGAAAACACATGTACTTCTCTCCTGTTAACCCCGATTCAGGGTCCAAGGCAGAGTCAAATATAAGAATACCATTGCGTTTTACGTCCTACAGCGATAGGAATTCGAGTATCGAATAAATACGGCGGGTCAAGTTTGACCTTCTTACCCGGATGGAAAAACC
>JAQFYT010001978.1:0-14259 GCA_034694925.1 Ceratophysella denticulata | reverse complement strand
AAGATATTTGGGCCGTGAATGGCTTGTTAGCTGCGCGGGACTCAGACGAAGAGTTTGACGTATCAAACTTTTTTGTAGCCCTACCCACTGTCGAGGAGAAGGCGAACAAACGGACGGACGGACGGACGGACGGACACTCCAAATTATATAGGTAGTAGATACGTGAAAACCAAACCTATAGTAATTATGTAAGCTTTGTTAGGTATGTATTGGTAATGACATTATATCCCGTCATGATATCTACAAAAATTATGATTCCGTCCTCGACCTTCCGAATTCGTAACACACTTGAGTCCTACATTCCTACAACAGTAGCCAGATGAGCAGTCCGCTCCATAGGCAAGACAAGACCGCTTCACCAAATGATGGCGACCTTCGCTCCGCTCTTCAACAATGTCAGCATTTTGAATTTGTCGAATTCCATGCAATTCTTGACATATTTCTTTAAATAATTTAAATAAATCATTTTGGTATTATTGAAAGATTAAAATGCTTTGTTCTTATTCCTCAAAATTTAGCTTAATTAAATCATACCTGCTTTAAGGTCGGAAAGTATTATTTGTGCTATTATATGTTATATATATAGGTATTTTTCATTGTAATTTATAATCTCAATCTTACGACAAGCTTCTGCACCAGTTTCGGGACATCCAATCACTTCCAATTCCGCCACTGTTACAGTAGAACAGTGATTGTTTTCGTATTGTTTACAATTCGCTACAAATCAAAGCTATACCTGTTAAAAACCTTTCTGAATCCCGGTTATAATATGAACTGTATGGATTCAATTTGAGCTTTGTTTAACGAACCACAAGCTTGAATTCTGTATCGGACAATTTCCGCCGATTCATCCAATGAATCATGGCTTTTGGCTGTCGTGGCAGAGTTGTTTTTCTCGTTATTTTCCAGATCTGAAATTGGTACTGTTTTTGTCGTCTTAATCTTGATGGCTTGAATAACCAAAATTCCGGTGACTATCCAAACACTATTGTAACAAATCGTTGTTTTAGTTGGTTAAAATGCTTTAAAGCTGTAAAAATACGTGCAATAGGTTTAAAATATAAATTAAACTTGTAGCTTACAGCAGAATCTGTGATGGATTCATGGTTTGATGTTACCTACTTGAACTTGAACCTTATGCTAGGTTCGCAGGGATTCCTTGAAAACTTTGTTGTATTTGTAGTTTGGAATTACTCAAACTCTTCCATAATCCTAAATGTGAATAGGTTCTGCGTGATACTGTACAAAATACAGCTAGTTTGCTATTATGCTGCAGTAAATGCGAACAAATACAGTTTTAGCCAATTTCATCTGCTTCAGTCCACACATATACCTTGCAGCCATAATGAATTACAGTTTACAGTAGCAGATACATTCTAAATGCTCCAGGTTCCTATCAGCCTACAGACAATTAAGAACTCTTAAGAATTCTTAATTTAATGCAAATATGCTTGAGTAAAATGTCCTTGCACGTGCATGGAGAATGGAAATATGAACATAGCGTCATGATAGATGAGATTGAATAATTATGTAAAGTACATATCCATAGCAGCATTGAACCACATTATATTTGTTGATGCTAATTTGTAATAGTTCCTGCAGATTTACTAACTTCAAATCTTGAACTTGCATAATTGCTTCACGTTTCTGTTGCTATGGAGATTATCGTAGGCATGTCTCACATTTTGTTTTGTTTATACGCGTTTCTTGGTCAAAGAGGTCAGGAATCCCAGAAAATTCAATCATAAATTTCGATTTACGATTTTGGAAAGAGCTCAATAATCTCTTGAAAATTGTTCGAAAATCCATCGAGAGAATGTATTCGAAGGGAACGAGTCGTGGTGGTGGTGGTGGTGGTGGTCGACCGAGTGGAGGAGGAGGTGGACGCTACGCAAAGGTCCAAGGATCTGGATATGGACAGCAATCCCTTCCAAGAGGATCCCAACAACGTGATCCGCCGGTGAGCCTACCTCGGTTGGTCAATCGACCTTCCAGTCCCATGGAAGAAGACTCGGCCTCGGTTGTCCGGTATCTGGAGGGAGTCACTCCGCGAATGCTCGCTGAGGTTCGTGCTCGGGCTGTAGAGCGCAATCGCTACGATCCGGACAGGCACGGTCCCATTTCCCATGGTAGTCAACCCATGCGAGGGTTTGAGGGACCCACGATCCAGCAAAATCCAAGATCCTATGCGCCGCTAGGATCTCCGAGCAGGGGTCAAAGGAACCAGGTTCCGTATAACGGAAGAAACATGGACGAGGTTCGCTTTACGACCCAGCAGAGAGGTTTAGCTGGACCAAGTCGGGAAGAACGGTTCGAAGCTGAGAAACAGCGTCAAGTGCTTGCCAAGGACCTCGAAAGACAAGTAAGTTCTTCTAAATCGAATATTTTAGATTTCGATTTTACCCTGGCAAAGTTGTTTATATTTACATCAATTAATTTGATTACCTTAGATGAATGAAAAAAAGCAACGGGAAAGAGAGGAGAAGGAACGTGAAGCGAAGGAAGACCGTCGAAATGAAAGAGAAAATGAAGAATATTGGAAACGAAAACAGCAGGAATTTGAGATGGAGCAGAAGAAGCAGCAAGAGAAACACAAGAAAATTGAACGTGATCAGCTTGACAAGGAACTCAAAAAACAAGTAAGTCTTCATACTCGAATATCTTAGATTTTGATTTTACCTGGGCAAAGATGTTTATATTTACATCAATTAATTTGATTACCTTAGATTAATGAAAAAAAGCAACGGGAAAGAGAGGAGAAGGAACGTGAAGCGAAGGAAGACCTTCGACTTGAAAAAGAAAATGAGGAATATTGGAAACGAAAACAGCAGGAATTTGAGATGGACTCAATTCGAAAAACTGAAATTCCAATCCACCTCCTACGACGACAGTAAGTATTTCAATAATCAATAAAACGTTGCTATAAACCGTCTATTCATAATTCGTAACATTTTTGTCGTTTGTTTAGACCGGTGGATCCAGGATTTCGTGCTTCTCAAAGTATTGACATGCTGATATCACAAATTTTAAATGCAGACCTCATTCTAAGCCTGCACGCTGTTGTTATGCTCGATTCGATTATTAGCGAAACAGGGAACTCGAATGATTGCTTGTCGCATGTACGTTTGAAACGTTGACTCTACGATATATTTTTCTAACTGTTATTTCTGATTACAAAGTACTCGATTATATATATGGTTCTCTTTTAGATCATGTACACCCGGATTGACCGTATTTTGGTCTGTGTTACAATGCAAATGAGAAAGCTCCTTCAATACCTGAAGACCCAGGAGTTCATGAAAGAGGTTAATAAGGTTTACCGATGCATGGTTCAGCTGATGCAGTCTGTGAGTATCCGATACATATGAATTATTTTCCTTAAATGTGGGTTATTACTTGGGTTGGACTACGATCTACAATACAGAATACAGAATGGAAATGAATTTATACTTGCAGATCTACAAAGGTGAACAACTTCCTCGACATGCCTGTAAAGAAACACTCAAAGACTTGGTATTCCATCTATTGCTTTTCATTTGTGATCCACTTGTTATCAACCTCGCGGATTCTACAGTTCTCATCAAAACGGTTAACGTCCTGGTTGTTCGTGTAATCGAAAAATCTGATCCGAATGCTATCATGTGGTAAGTTTCCTCGGAAAGTCTAGGCTAATTCTTATTTGGTACAATGTTATTTTATAAGTTGAAGTTCTTACGCTTTACGATTGACTTATTCGTGTACAGTGGGATTATGTCGCTCTTGAATGACGCCATGAACACACCTCATAATACGAAACTCATGGACTTGACGATGAATTGTGAGTGGAGGGTGTTGAAATTGTTCGCGACCTGGCGATGTGACACCACGTATGACTTTGATTTGGAAGCCTTTCTGGAAGAATTCTACATCTTCATGAAGAGCCATCCCTTCTCATCCTTCTCGGCTCAGGACATTACGCCTCTCAAAACAATGAAAACCATCATTCATTCAGTTGTGATGCACTTGGGGCCTGGGAATGTTCAGGACAGCTTGACTCGACTACCTGAGATTCGTAATTCCGAGGCTGGGATGTACTTGAAACAATTAGTGGTCCGAGAACTGGCAAAGGGTCCGAAAGTTTCACCTACTCCGCCGCCTATTCGTCCTCCCGCTCCCGCTGTCACAAATGCTCCTCATCAAAATCCAAACAACAATCTTCAGCGTAAGTTACCCACATGGTCCCAGTTTTATATTCGGCTTTCTTAATCTTAATTCGTTCCAATTCTAATTGGATCAGAGTTCTTCAATGCCTTGCCTGATCCGAATGAGTCCAAGACCGCAGATGAGCGGGCTTCAATGTACATGGATCGCTTGAAGGAAATTCAAAAACTAGGTGGCCTTGGTTCCATTTCTTCGACCAATAACTAAGGATCCCTACGCAGTTATTCAAGAACTCTCAAAATTCATGATCGAACACTTCTTCTGAATGCAATCGCTCCACGACGCGAGTTACCTACTTCTCTGCATTTACTAGTTTACAAAAATTGTGTGTCATACTAACTTATTCTCCAATCTACATAGGAGTACTTGCAATAAACTTTCTAGGTAAATTATCTTCCCAAACCCTTAGTCTCGAGTCTGGATTACCTAAGTAAGTACTGTACTTCTATTACATACCTATGTATAATCTCATGTTACCTACTCCGGCTTAACAAAGTTTGACTCTTGGCTAGGTCTACATACAAAATTCACAATCTTATTTAATTAACTGTTATAATTCTCTATGAATACTTTTTGTTACATGCTTGGAAACATTACTGAATAATGAAATAAAATGCCTCAAATAAAAAACTTCTCGGTCAACCAAACAAGACTCCTGGACTAAAAACTTCTTCTCTTGAAATTATCTAATTATTAAAATTATCTTGCGGTATATGCATTGAATAAACCGTGGAGTATAAATCAAAAGCTGATTAATCATAATGTAAATGATAAAAATGATAAGTCAAGGTCCCTTCCCATAACCATGTCAATTAATGTGCTTGACGTGGACTGACTCCCTGATTCGGGCTCCTTTATTTTTCACTTGTAAAATTAGATACGTGTACGTGAAGCCATGCAGTAGTATCAGTATCTGTCTGTGTTCAGTAGCAATATAGTAATATCATCGAATCGAAACTGAGACTGACAATGAGACATGAGACCCCATTTCATTTACTGACTTCGGGAAACTTGTTTCTGTTGAAACTTTTCGGGAAATGGAAGGAGTCCTAATTTGTCTAAAAATGCCATCATTTCTTTTTTGTAGTCTTCAGGGTGGTGGTGCAAGTGACTGACATGCGGTGAGCTGTCCCAGCATTTTAAGTATACCTGGTGGAGCAGAGAAAAATCATAATCAGCCCAATACGGCAATTAGAGTTGTGAATTGAGCTATGCAGTGAAAAATAAAATCTTCCTTGGTAAAATCGTAAAATGTAATTTTGCACTGAGAAAGATTGATCTCCATTTCCATTCTACATGGTAGGCAAGTTCTTCGAAATCCGCCTAACTCGTAGAATGAGTCAATTCTAACCCAAGCTAACATATAGCAAAACACAAATGTTTACTGGTAACTGGTATCGTAATCCCAGTGAAGTTTCCATTTTTCAATGCATGATTGATTATATATTTTTCATTCGAATTAGAGCCATTTAACTGGACAGACCATAAAAATCATACTTACTGTCATCCCCATCCTCTCCCAGTTGTCAATCACTCTCTGAATTCCTTCCTTGTTCCCAACGGGGTCGTCGAGTGAACAAAGGAAAAGTGCTGGAGCTTTAATGATACTATTGTGATAACTTGCGCTTGATCTCAAATAGTGCTTGGTAGCGACGTCCTCAAATTTTGCCAAGTGGTACCTGGTTATTTCAGTGAATATAAATGAAGTTAACAGTATGGAAGGCTATGGTAGCCGTTCCAGTACCCATGCATAATTATAGGAAGATGACCAAGTAAATTGTACGTACATATTAGACTGATACAGAACATAAATAGTTCACGTCAATCGATTTCAATATAAATTACTAGTCTCACCTGACATATTTCTCCAGACTTGCCCGTAGAACTGCGTTATTAGGGAAAACAGCTTTTGGTAGGCCTGTTGGAATGCCCTGCAATGAAATAGACATAACAATTATATACAATTAATTCATGTTACGCCCTACGGCTTTCGCTGTGGCATTCAGTCTGTTAGATTGTTACCCAAAAAATGTATACCTCAAAATCTACGACGGAGTCCCAGATTTGTCCAACCACACGATCGATCAAAGGCTGGTATCGAACTGGGTCCTGGTCTAAAATAGCTAATACCTGGATAAATAATATGATAATGAGTCAATTAAACCGGTGACTCGGTCGACATATCTACCGGTTAACTAAATTGAGCGTGAGGCGCTCTACCTCTCCGAACATGTATCCACCCACAGAGAAACCATGGAGCATGGTGGAGGTGTACTGCGGGTTTTGTGTCATGAATGTAATCAAATCTCGAGCAATGACCTGAAATCAGAATGCATTACTTGTAGTAACATATCTCATACGAAACCGACAAGCCATTCCTATTGTTGAGCCTTCCAACCTGAGTTCCATTGACTGGCCAGAGAAGTTGCCATGGCGTGGCTCGAACAGTGAGAACGTCGAAACCCTGGTCCAGGTAGAAATGGGCATACTTGAGTAAGTGGCGTTTTTCGGACATGAGCCAGGACATAATGATGGTGAGGGGTCTCTCTCCGTTCTCGGACTGTCTCGACGAGGAGTCACCATCACTCGTCAGCACACGCAATGGTTTCCCTGGGGCGGTTTGGATTGAAGCCGAGTTACTGATGAGCTCCATACTCTTGGTCAGGGGTTTCGTCGTCAGCCCTCGTTTCTGGGAATGTGTCAAGGAAAGGGTCTGAAAGGTCAGCCCAGGAACCAAGCCCTGGAATATATATCTCCATATAATTATTCTAGTAAGTAGTCTCAATTGAAGCAAAACACTAATCTAACAAATCCGCCTAGTTTTACCCACCTTTTGTATTTGTGTCCGATTTTGTATTAATCTTCTAGCCACCATCGGGAGGAAAACGTTGACTCTTTCCGCAAGCATATTGCTAAATTACTTGTGAGATGTTTCCTCGGCGGCGGTAAAGAAGCGAATGAAGGCCTAGAAGCGAATTAGAATAGACTAAAAAATAATGTTATTCCGACACCTTTAGAGCGCGCAGCAATTTTCACAGACTGAGTCTCTGAGCAACCCCGTTGCACTACTGACAGCGACAACCAGGCGACGTAACTTTCTCCGAATAAATATGTTATACTCAGTTGGTCTTGCTCATCGCATCGTACAAAATTTACTGATGGACTACTCCATTATTTACCTAACACAAAATATACCCACTCGGTTCCCGATTTCTCAATCCCAATTCTCTCTGCCGTATGTCACCCCAATGTCTACCCGTCTGCATGGACTTCAAGCTTATGAAACGACGACCCTGACTCCACCCAGATATTTGATTTCGAATCAATAGCCCCTTCTGTTCTCTGCTTTAGTTCAAAACCCTGGTTTGGTAAGTCGTAAGAATAGAAGCCGAATGCCGCTTCGTTTAACCAAATGAAACACCAAACCACCCACTTCATAATTCTTTTTGTTGGTTCACCTATTACGTATTTATATCCATGTGCAGGCCGCAGAACTTGCACATATTTAGCTAACACAATACAATATACTTCTAAATGGTTATAATCTTTAGGATTCGAAATGCTTGAAACATGCAATTACAGAACTTAAGCATTCAATTTCGAAAATTTGAAGCGATTGCTCTTGGCAATGTTTTACAGTTGTTGCCTTCACTAAGATCTATGTAGCCTTATCAGGCGACGCCTGGCCTTCAGCAGCCTTAAATGCTTAACTCAGGGCTTATCAAGGTTCAAAAGCTTTACTTTTTCCGTTGAATAACCTATTGGGACTGGAGCTTATGATGGGCGACCACTCGATATAATGACACTGTTAAGTTAAACACCTTGGCTTGGAGGAACACCCGGTGGATTGTCCTCTTATGTACCAGCTGAGCACTTTTTACCGAGACAACATATTACTTATATTTATTTCTTCAAGCAACAAGAAATCTTGGACACTTAAATCTGTAGCAATATATTCAATATTAAGAACCATTCTGTAGAAATGGAATCAGTATTTTTCAACACTAATTCGAACAACAAACAAGGTTTGCCCTAAATTGTGACAAGTTTTTCCCTAAACCAAAATCGGTATTTCAGGTCGTTCATTGATTTTATTGAAACTAATAGTTACGTAATTCATGCTAAGAAAGGTCAGGATAGGTTAGATTAAGTGTATTCAGGTTAGGTTAGGTTTAAAAAGCCGAATGCAGATGAAAACCTCGTTTTTCTTAGGGCAAGTCAAAAAGTTAAGGAAAAAACTTATTTAAATTAGTGCACTTAAATTCACACCCTTAGAAACGCGCGTACAAGATATCCTTCGGTTAGTTTTTAAAAACAATTACCAGACCTTGGTTCGTTAAGATAAACGCTGCTAACGACTTAAAGAAAGTTCAAGGAGAGCATAGGACTTTTGACTTTAGCTCAAACTTGCCTTATTCGCGTGTCCGTGAAATCCTACTCGTCTGTTCTGTCCCGTCTCCCGTCCACCAAAGCTAAATTTTACAAATTCCAACGACTATGAAAAGCAACTGAGAATATGCTTTTACAATTGACAATGGAATTGTAAGATACCAAGAAATACTTGCAAAGTTGACAAAACGGCTTGGGTCAATAGACCGGGAAAACGGTCTTTCTGTAAAGCTCCACGCCAGCCGTTTTAGCACAACCAACTGCAGAGAAATAACACTGACTACACGTAACAACTATATGTACTATAAAGTCCTTGACTGAAACGAGTCTTCTTGCAATGACAATTCCATGTGAAAATCCTGATCTCTCTACAAGCTATTAGCTACATAATGCATTATATGTATGTATAGGTACTCTGGGTTGGATTCGAGATTCGACCCAACAACAAGGCTACATGCTACATTCCATGCGTCCCGCATCATGCCATGTCGTAGGAAACCCCGGCCTGGGAACTTCTGATTATGAAACCTTTTAATTGGACCTGTAATTCGAGTTAATATTCTCAGTCTAATAGTTTTTTTGGGTCAGTCAGACTCAGAATGAGGTTGCATGCAAGCCTGGATTCCCTAATCTGGTCTTGCTGGGAAAATTTCACCCATGTACTTCTACATAGACGGAATCGGTCATTCCATTTTCCCGATCATGTTCTCACCTCGTGGCCTGGGAACTGATCTTGAGAGAGCTATAGCTTAGCAAATGATGATGTGATGATGTCAGGGTTGCGTTGGGGTTGGTCGAGTTCAGTTTCAAAACCACTATACTAATATACATGGCTTACAAACAAGCTTCACTTTTATAGTACAAGGATCTACTATAAACTATAATGTACGGCGTCAGCAGAAGCTGGGATTGATTGAATGATTGACATTGGTATTGGGAGGACTGAAAAGCTTGAACCTTGAACTTGCCTGTTATGTTATGTATGAATATGAAAGCAATGGAACAAAGAGAAATAGATAGTGAGTGAACGACGCCAAATAAACGCCTTTACTCATTCGCCTTTTACATACAATTCCATGCATTTTTCGAGTACCATTCGAAATGCTACATGTTACATCAGGGGACACAGAATATCGGTATATCTAATTCATCACTACTCGGACAACCGGACAGTGTAATTTCATTTTGTGCCTATTTCAGCTAAACTTCAAGTTTTTCTCCTCACTTTACATGTAGACATGTATTCACGGGTCGACCCCGCTGGGTTTATAAATTCTAGTTAGGTTAGCTCTTCGATTAAGCCCGAAGGGCTTTTGAGACCTAGCCTAACCTAACTGGAATTTTTAAAATTGCGGGCGTTTCGGAAAACCTAACCTAACATTATAGAATGAGTCTCAGATGCCGACCTGTGGTATTTTGTGCTGAAATAGGCACAAAAAGAAATTAGGCAACCGGACAAGACGCTCTGATACTCTGAAACATATGCGATACAGTACAAATTTAGCTCAACTAATTGTAAGTAACACTGACACATTGAAACTGCACACGACGACGATCAACAGTATTATGGGAATTGGGTATCATTGTCGTCTGCAAAAACCTAACCTGACTTTCTGGAACCCAGAAAGACTCCTTATATACTAAGCCTCTCAAATCGCGGGAGTAAACACTACCACAACGGGTACCGAAAGGAACCTGAAATATCTCTTGATTAGGTTCATCAAGTTCTTAGCTCTGCAATAACGAAGGATTGTTTATTTGCCCACTCTATTGCAATTTGCATGCAATAATAAGTATTTACAAAAGTTGCACGATTCTGCACTGCATCATACTCCGGTGAACGAAAAAATAACAGAAATCTGCACTGCATTTACACAAGTAGTCAATAAAAATGATTCCAGGTACTGAACTTTAATAATTAATTCCTTTTAATAAATACCATAAGCTATTTTATAGAAACATATTGTTTCTACGAAGGAATACCCGAACTCCACCAGAATTATCAACTCCAACAAATTGACTTGCAGAGGTACTTTGGAATTCACAGATGTTTGGAAGCTGCAAATATAAATAAAAATTATAATCATAAGGATCGTTTCCGCCTGTTGGACGGAGTTAGTTTTAAGCCTTCCACTTGGTGCTTTACATGTGCACTTGATGTCAATAAACTCATCTTCCTAAATTTTATTCCAATATCTGAACAAAGCTAATTGATTGGTGGATTGAATTATTGAGTATAGGTAGAGATTTTTATTAAATTCCAGAATTAGAGCTGGATTGATCTAAGACTGTGAAACGATTTTGAAATTGGAATTATGAGGCTCCGGTGGTTAATATTTCTCTATTTGGGTGGCATAAATTGTACCGCAGCAGGAAACAAAAAGCTAAAAGACGGAATTGGTAATAAAATAATTATTTATCTGTATACCTAGGTGCCTATATTGATAGTTTATTCACGGTTCCCGATCAGAAAGTATTTGTATAGAGCCCGCGGATAGCTATCTGGCCCCGCCACTGAGTAAAAGAGAGAAAGCACTCCAGTCTGCCACTGACTTGACGCCCAATAATGCCCAATGTGTCAAGTCTCAAGTCAACGTAAAGCCTCATCATAGGTATCTACTACACTACCAGTACGCTACTGTGAAAAGAAAAGGAAGGACGAACCGAAGAACGAATAGACGCTGACGGACGGTTTGTTGAAACTGTTTGATACCAAAATTTACTATTCTGACTGAGCTGATTGAAATAATTCTCTCTTCAAAGCTCTTACCTTATCGCGGACGTTGAATTATCTTAGCGCAACGGTACAAGTGCCATTTGTACGATGGTTAAGTTTGGCTTCCAAGCATAAGCTTCTTCTGGTTTAAGAAAAAGGAGGAAAAGAGACAGTTTTTATCACTTCCAGCTGAATGAAATGAAATAATTATTTTTACTTTCTCCTCTATCTCCGTTCTTTCTGATGTGTTTTCTTGGTCTCTGTCCCAATTTCCTCCTCTTGAGCAGATATACGCCCTTATTTGGATTGGATGGGTTGGGCTGGCGAAGATTGGTCTTCTGTGTCAGACAATCTCGAATTCCACGAAAACTGCAGAAATAACGTCTAAAACCTCTTTATTCGTGTCAGTTTGCCAAGCTGGGTCTTTAGTTTAACACCTACATTTCTATTCTCGTTGGAAAGCTAAGAATTTCGTTAATTGATTTAAGTTCATTTTTCATGGAATTTTACCTTTACTTAATTTTAACACAGCATTTTCCAAGTGACATTGAGTGAATCATTTAAATGTCTGAGGAAATTAAAATTAACGATATTAGATGTCTAACCACTACTGATAGAATAATGTGCATGATTTCAGCGCTCAAATTATCGATCGTATTAGAGTTACCGTATGATAATAGCTTAATGTATTTGTTCTATAGAAACTTTGCCATATTCAAATAAACTAATACTTCAGTTGAATTACATAGATACCGGATGTCGGAAACGCATCTGCAAAGTAGGCATTTTATTCCTGTATGAGAAAGATAGACGCGGTATTATGTCGTATTATCAGGGAAAGAGGTAATTACAAAATGATTCGAAATTAAGTTGTAAAAGTTATTCTTGAAACAAATTCTAATACTGTATACGAAGCTAACTAAGATTCAATATGGTTCTAGCCTGTAAAGTTTAAATATTTAAGCACGGGATCAACAATATTACTAGAATTGAGAAACTTAGAATAATATTCCCTTGCATTCAAGCACATAGAAGTATTTGTGTTATTTCTACGATACCAGTCATCGACGCTCTTGTACCATTTTCGATTTTTCTTCAAATCCGTTGTATGTAACTTTTCGCAGAAACTGCACCAAGAGGCTGAATGTGGAGAAACTAATTTGAAATGTTTCTTCCATTCAAAGAACTTCAAGTATTCGCTGTCATTCTGGTCCAACCACAGAAGATACTTGGCCAGAGCTTGGGGTGATGAAAAATCCTTTACATCAATGTAAGAACCAGCGGGTGCCACTTCGGAGTATGGTCCATAACCCAACACTACTGGAACAACACCAACTTCAAATGTGTTATAGAATTTTTCAGTTATGTAGTCCTTACAAATAGAATTCTCGAAAGACAGCCAGAACTTGTATTGCGGTCCCAGGAACCGATAGCAACTCATGGTTGTGTTACACCGACGATTGCCACAGTTTCCGTATACATCGACTGGCATGAATTTTTGGAGTTCCCTGATGTAAATATCCCGTTCGCTCTCCGCATTACATCTCGAAATGAGCGCTACCGCCTGTCGACGATGTTGAATGGAGTTATTCTGAACATTTGAAAGCCCGTATTTGTAAGCCTCTTCCGGCGACATTCGAACGAAAATACCGTTGTGGCCGCCTCCGTCTGAATCTCGCCGATAGGTCCTTGACCAATTAAAGATATTGTCCACTGATTTCAACTTCAACTGGATTTCTGTCGTTGTAAAGACACCAGGAGACTCGTATATTGCAAAAACCCAGATTTGGTCGGATAAAGCCGGGTCACGGGGTCTTGGGATGGGTTGATTCCTCCATTCCCTTGTTGTTTCAATTAGGCCAACGAGTACAGCATGACTTTTATTCAGATCCTTTTTATCAACAGTTGTTCGGCATTTGTAGGGACAGTTCGAGAAATCAGCACCCCAGTCATAGCTTCCGTAGAATGTTGTATAAACTAAAACCAATTTCTCGGAGGCCCTGAGAATTGAAACATTTTCCCAATTATTAGCCATCGGATTCAAAATATCGTACTTTAGTAAATTCCAGTCAAATAGCATCCAAAAATGAATTCTTAATGACGGGAAAGGCAAAACCGTGACACTACAATTATTTACTTTTATATTTATAAATATTTTACCTTAGAGGTTCTTTATTCCAAATCATGCGTCCAAGGCTTGGAATATTCCAAACCTGATGAAGACTGTAAGTAGTCAAATGAAGTCTATAATATACCAACAATAACCCGAAAAACAGAACAAAAACAACCCCCGTAAACCACTTGCGCTCCATTATTCGATATTAACTCTGGACACAACATACAATGCGGCCACCACTTGTACGGTAAATAGTGGCTATAACCAGGACCAGAACAGTTGACAGTGTAGTCACTAAAAGGACATTTGACCAGGAATGAAATCCGGACTACTTCATACTTCCCTTTTTTTAGTGCCTGTCAACTGTCATGTATTTTTTGAGTTCTCCGCTCTGGCGTAACCCATTTCACGAGGGTGGTGGTGGGTGGGTGGTGGTAAACGCGGAAGAGCGATGAGATGGCGTGGTGAGTGTGCCGGTGGTGGTGCGCGAGCGCGATTTCCATTTACCATAGATTTATGTATACCGTGTGTCTTGCCGCACAGTGTGCGTGTTCCTATCATTGTTCCTAATGTTTATGTTTATGTTTAGCTGAATGTCACTTTAATTTGTGTTTTTATGAATTATCCGAATTAACTATGTCATTTTTCCGAATTATATCAATGTACCTATACGATTAAGCTTATCATAAACTTCGCAACGTGTACATTATCGTTCACCAATTGAAATGCATACAACGAATGCAAGATTTTTAGCTCGAGTTAAATTATAATAAATAATAAATGGGGGGTTTATAGTCCGCTATATACCATACGGTCTGGCAGACTTTGGAAACCATCG
>JAQFYT010001977.1:0-14267 GCA_034694925.1 Ceratophysella denticulata | reverse complement strand
AGCTTTTGATGTATCACACGAAATATTTATTTTTTGGTCATTTTCAGTTTTTGGCCAATGGGGGGTAGGGGGTCAAGTTATTTGGACCGTAAATGTCTTATTAGCTGCGCGGGACTCAGAAGAAGAGTTTGACGTACCAAACTTTTTTGTAACCCTACCCACTGTCGAGGAGAAGGCGAACAAACGGACGGACGGACACTACAAAATATATAGTAGATATGCAAACATATTTAAGACAACGTTAGTGTAAAGGATAGGTGGGTATAATTTTAATACATGATTGAATTTGTTGGCCCGCCAAACTATTGCATTTAGTTAAGTAAAACCAGTACCTACTAATTAGGCAATCATGCCCTGTACAGTGCCATTGTGCAAAAATGTATTCAAAGCCTCAATACAGAGCAACTTGCCGCTGATTTCTTCTGTTGGAACAATCTGCACAGCGTAAGATATTTTTCATAATATTTCAAAATCGCAAATTATCGACTAAACATCTTTCTGAACGTTAAAGACGGCGCGAGCCAGAATTTACAAGTACAAGATGATGAGGTTGTTAAATGCTGAGGAGATGCAAAATGACTTTTGCAATCATACTCTACAATATGCTGTCACGGAACGGAGTGCGGGACTTACAAACAATTTATCTGAGAGTTTTAACCCCTTGTTCAAGGTCTCTCGAGAAGTCGGGAAAAAATTTGATTTGCTGTTATATTCTTCCTATTTGTCACAATTTGCCGTTATGGTTGATATTACTCGAGAATTGCGTAGAAAGGGGCAATATAAGCCAACGAAGGAAATTTCGGATGAGCTGATGAATTATATGCTTTAAAATATTACAGAAGAACATAATGCCGTTGATATTAGCTTAATACTGTCGGTCAGAGTTGGTGGAACCTTCCCAATGCAACGAGAAGCTCAGAAGAATAAGCGTGTAGTTTCAAGAACGCAGGAGGGATTTGCCGAATTCCTGATTCAGACGAACAAAATTGATTTCTTACCATAAAACGAAAATGCTTTTCTGTCACAGAGATGGATAATACATATATTGTAAGGCAATAATAATAAGAATAAGCAAATTCTAAGACAACTAATAATACATGAAACGTATCTACTCTATCTCAGGTGAGTTTCGGAGGTATTGACATGCTCCTGTCCCTGCCACAGGAATGGAATGTGTGCACATCGAATAGCGGTGCTGAAAGGGACTAGTAGAGTAAGCTATAATAAACTAAATTAAACTACAATATGCAATAATTCGATTCACCAATACCCTTTAAATTACAAACGTAGGTCTTATTCCAATCAAAAGTCAAACCGTAAACGAGGTTACGGAAATATAGGGAAACTGTACAGAAGGACTCTTCCTAATACAATTAGAGAGAAGTGCGAACCTAGCAAAAGTATTCCGAAGAAGCTGAAAAAATACATATTGCCGCTTCCAAAAGGTGCACTTCTTACAGTTATTCAGTTTCGTTTTCCTCGGGTTAAAAATTCGCCCACATATATTTAAACCTTGCAGTTGCGAAAAAATGTGAAAGCCCAGGATCAGGAGAGTTGAATTCAAAGTCTTATTTGAGTCCTAAAATCACTTCATGAAACGTAAATATTGTCCCAGAAGAGATAGTAATTATAGTTGAACTTTTATATAATTGTTACAACCTTTCTGGAAATGTTTTAGACCTCGTTCTGTAAATAAATGTCTAATGCATGCGTTTTTAAGAACCTGAGCCAGCTCTGCCATGTGTACCGAAGGAACGAAAAGTAACAGGTCTAGTATTCACAGTGTACAAAGCAATGCTTGAAAAAAAATAAACCTAAAATAAAAATACCAAATGCAAATTCGTAAAACGTCGTTATGCATAATAGCCCAGGGTTCGACAGCATCATCGGACCTCAAACTAATGGTGTTGGATTTAGTTACCCTATAGGCAACGACTAGTTCATATTCTGCTCACTAGCATTCGCAGGGGAAATGACATGCATGCAAAGGCAAGGGGTGAGTCCACCTCTCTCCTCCCCCGTGCAGGCAGGAGCTGGACTCACCATGCCCCAGCCTGATTCGAGAGAGATCCGGACTCGAGCCCAGGAGTGGAGTGGATTGCCTGGGAGATGTGTGGATTGGCTTACGGCCGAGCAAAAAAGTATGTGACATATGTCTCCACACTGAGTGACTGTGTATAAGATAGAGGCGAGCGCTGCTCGCTCTGTCCATGAGCTCGTGTATGCCCTATAGGTGAGTTGAGAATACATCAACATGTTTTAATGAAAATATATGTAAACTAGCAAGAAAAGCCATGGAAACCATGGCCCGTCGCGTTATCGCGCAATGTTGTCAACGGTAATCCAGCGCTCGCCCACAGTAGTAGTTGTCTATAATGTCTCAAAAGCAGTGGCGGTCTTAGGCATATGCAACCAACGCCCACGCCTATGGCCTACCAATCACGGAGGGCCTACCGAGAAAAAATTGGAATGTAATATAATAGATCCTGATCCTATAATATCATGCTGCAAACTAGAATGATATTTTCAACGTTACAGTTGATCAAACCATTCAATCACTTTCACAAAGATTCGAACAGACCAAAAGACACACAGCTCTGTCTTTGGATTCCTATATGATATTCACAAGCACGAATCTTTACCAAAATCAGG
This sequence comes from Ceratophysella denticulata, assembly GCA_034694925.1. Classification (NCBI taxonomy): domain Eukaryota; kingdom Metazoa; phylum Arthropoda; class Collembola; order Poduromorpha; family Hypogastruridae; genus Ceratophysella; species Ceratophysella denticulata. The sequence goes on along the minus strand of JAQFYT010001977.1, from coordinate 11,615 downwards.
AGTATTGAAACTCGTAAGGACCTAGAAATCGCACTTGAAGGATTGGACAACGACTTAGATATCAAAGCGAAAGAACTCGCTGATGAGCTTATGGCACTGGCTCTGAATATTCCTAAAAACATTTGCTCTTATGGCGCTTGTATTCATTTCAAAGAAATCGTTCGAAGAGTACTACGAAAATACGGTTATTGCAATACAAATCCTACTTACTCTTCCTAAAAGTGTCGCTTCCGGTGAGCGTGTTTTTCTAGATTAGGAGGTCGACTATGGCACAGGAAGACCTAGCCATTGTTTCAATTGAAGACGATGTTTGTAAACAAGTGGATTTTGATAATCTTATTCATAATTTATTACAAACTGTCAAAATTGCATCGTTCACGACGCGAAAAACACGATTTCGACACATTTCTTCATTGCTTACACATACAGATAATCCAAATTTCACTATTATTAGCGTATAACAGTAAGTCTACGAATGAAGCTTATGTACTACAAACTGTCAAAATTGCATCGTTCACGAAAAGATGCGGAAGATTCCCCCTAAGATTTCATCTTAGTTTGCGGAATCAAAAGCTAGGAAGGTTTACCTTGAAAAGTTATAAAACTGTTTTCAGTGTTTGATCGCACAAAAATATAAAACAAATTGTTGCCTATTTTTTGGAATTCGTATTTAAGTTATTTAATGAATCTTATGCTCATGAAAGTCCACTAATTCCGCTCTAAAAGAATAGTGCTGAAAAGACAATTCCTCGATTTTTTACGCTTCTCATGTATATTATACCCCAAAAAAATTTTCCGCGCTTCCGCGCGCAAATTTAGTCGCATCCGCCTAGGGCCTACCGACCCGAAAGACCGCCACTGCAATGCTATGCTATGATTTAATTAAGTTTTATGCCGTCGGTATATGGGTACAAGACTCTAGCAGATATAAAATAATATCAAACTCGTACATTAATGCGATGAACAACGGTTTAATAGAATTCAGTTCTGATTGACTACTAGACGAAAGACAATTATAGCAAAACGTGTTTTTCCAAATATGCTTTTTTTACAATGACATATTTGTTATTATTTGTAACATTCATTTGTTCTTTCAATTTTTAATTGTCAACCCAAACACCCAGCTTGATGTTATGCAGTCGCAATCAGCGGTTTTATTTTTTATCTAATGGTAAGTATACGTCATGTAGGCATCGATAGCGTCGCCACAGGCGTCTAATTTGTCACGAGTTTAATTTTTTTTTAAAGAAACTCAATTAAAGTTTTGACACTGATTCAATAAACAAATGGGATTTTACAGAAATAAGAAAAAGTATAGAACCGCTGCTGAAGGTGTGTACATATGTGTAAGGGTGATCATTCGCATTCATTCGCTCCAACGCTGTCAGTAGTTAGTGCGACAGTTTTCTTATGGGACAAACCAATTCTGCAAGGATTGATTGGCTAGAAAATGAGTGAAAGTAAAGATCCCATATAAATAGCTCTCACACGAAATGTTCGTGTTCGTTCCATTGACTCGCGTGGTTTTTTTCCGCGTTTTCGCCAAATTACATAACGGTCGCATACTTTCTCCCCGGATTCATGTGTGTAACGAAACACGAAATTGCTTAGAAACGTTTTATAGAAGGGACTCACTCTTACCCTATCCCAAAAAAATGCAGAAACTAAGGGTACTCGGATTCGGAATATGCAGGTTGATAAAAGTCGCCATGACAACTCCGGTTGACAATAATATGCTCGTGTGACCCTCTGTAAATTTAGCGAAAACAAAACTCATACATTTTAAAAAATGTAACGAAACAGGTTAACAAATATTTTCTGAAAGAAAAGTGCCAAGCTTGAGAAGTGTTTGCCTGGTTCTTTAATTTACTAGTTTTTTCTTAAGCTCTTCTCAATGTATAAACGCCGTCGGCTGCACTGCATGCTCCGGATGGCTTCAGCACCTGCTCTGTCTACAAACAATAAACACTAATAAGACCGGGTCTAAACTACATATAATCAACGGTTAATATTCAGATATTATGAAAATTACGGATCCTCAGCAGAAAAGAAAATAGAAATCAAAAAATAGATTTATGTTAGGAACAAGTAAAATAAGTTGAAATGAGTTCATCCGAAAACGAAGCTGTAAAAGATGTCACTGACCCATTCCACAAAAGTAAGTTCATTTATCTTGTCTCCGGCTTTGATAAATTATCATTATACCAGGAATTTCTAAGCTTAAGCTTCAATTCTCCTTTCCCAATGCTAAATGTATAAGAATTTGATGCGTACAGAGTACAATGTGCTGGGTCAAGTGGGTGAAGGCTCCTACTCCAAAGTGGTCAAATGTAGAGACCGAGAAACAGCGGAAGTATTTGCGTGTAAACGGCTCAAGCATTGCTATAGAAAGTAAGTGATACTGTATTTGATAAATATTTGAGATATTATGTGTATCCCAAACCAAAGTGTTAATCAGTTCAGTTTATACTGCGGAGACTGCTATACATGTACCGTTAATTTGTTGAAATATACTCATAGCTGGAACCAGGTGACTGAGATCAATGAAATTATTGTCCTGAGACAATTGGCAAAACACACAAACATCTTACAATTCACGGATATTTTATTGTAAGTGAGTGCGCACAAAATACAGTAAGCAGTGTAAATGTTTGTTTTAAAGAGATAATTTTATTCCATTTGTCGGCTCAGTGATCCAGCTATTGGGAGAGTCTCGATGGTGTTCGAACTGATGGAAATGAATTTGTATGAACTAATCAAGGACAGAAAAAGGTAGGTCTCCCGTTGGAAGTCTACTAGTGCGACGAATTCGAAGCTGACGAAAAGAAAATGCCCATTGTAGAGACTACAGAAGTGACGAAAGCAGCTTTAGAAACGAGAAAATTCCAAGCTTTTTCGTCAGTTCTGTAGGAAATAAATTGTCAACCTCAACCTTAAATGTTGATAAAACAAAAAGTAAAGTTAACGAAGCCGGATTATTGCATAAACTCTACATATAACACAGCGTTTGAGATCACTAAAGACTCTCTTCACCACAAAATGCTGTGCTCGTTCGTTTTATTTTCAATGGACCCACAGGACTTTCTTCTCATTTCTCTTGCTACATAGTCTATTACCAACTTCAATAGTTATAGCAATTCGGAGTGGATAAGCATTTAAATTCTGATGCAGACGTTACGTACCATTACGGCTTTAATTTATACATAGCTAGTAGTTATAATTTACTATTGACTGTATGAAAGTATTAACGTACAAGAGTTCTATTTAAATTGAAGTTGGAAAGAGGAAGGAGAAAGTTCAGTAGGGCATTCTTCTGCATATACAATTATACAGCTCGTATGTTGAAAAACGTTTGTAATAACTTTACAATATACTACAACCCTACTCACTTTTATAATACATATCATTATAACTTTTTATAGTAACTATCCTCTTCTGGTTGAGATTCAACTTATATTCATGGCTGTAAATAACAGATTCATTCAAACTTGCTAACTCGGCGATTGTACATACAATAGTGGCATGGTACTTACAGTATCATATTGGTAACTGGATTACCAAAAATATGCCTACTCTTACGTCGTCCCTGAATGTCAATAATTCCTGTATTTTGTATATGCCATTTTGCATTGAAGTCAAAATCACCTGCAACTTTACGGTTTTCTTCATCCCATTCTCGCCATCTTCGAATTCGTATCCTTCAGTAATCGTGCGTTTGTAATAATAATAGTCCAGAATCAAGCAAAACAGGTGTCTGCTGCATTTATCTTTCAAAGTTAAAAGTCTGGATGCTCTGTTTTAGATTGCTTCCTGAGTCTCGCGTCCGGAACATAATTTTCCAACTTATTCGAGGGCTGCGGCATCTGCACAGACATGGAATATTTCACCGGGACGTGAAGCCAGAAAATCTTTTACTGCGAAAAGTCAATGTATGGGTTAAAACCTGGATCGGAATCGGAATACCTGATCTATGAATTTCAACTGTTATTGGTTTATGTATTCTAGGGAGAAGACCTCTTAAAAATAGGTGACCTAGGTTCAGTTCGAGGAATAATCAGTAAAATGCCGTTTACAGAATATATATCCACACGATGGTACCGCTCTCCAGAATGTCTTTTGACGTCCGGATATTATGGAGTCAAAATGGATGTTTGGGCAGTTGGTTGTGTTTTCTTTGAAGTTCTAACGTAATTCTCTCGGTTATGAAACGCAGCAACTAAAACTCCGAAACGTGGTAGAAATTGTATACAAATACTTGTAATTTCCAGGCTTCGACCACTGTTTCCGGGTTCCAGTGAACTGGATCAAATAAACCGGATACATGCGATAATGGGAGGACCGCCTCCACGTATCATGGAGAGATTTGCCAAACAGTAAGCCTCTAAATCAATCAACCAACAGTAGACTTTCCACTAACTTAAATTCTTACATTTAAGCGCGGAGGAACCGCGAGAGTACAACAAGCATCATAAACTAGCCCGATTCGAAGGAGTGTAAGTTTTCTCTAAATTAGTTCTTTTTCTGTTATTTTTAGAAATTTCTAATTGATCTAGAAACATATAAGATGTGAGCTTGATCTAATTGTATTATTTTCAGAGCAAAAGTTCTAACGGAATTTGGCTGGAGTCCAAGGTCTGCGCTGAGTCAGTTTTGTAGTTGGTCGAGCATAAAGTAGATAGATCAACGGAATGCCGGAAACGATTTCCAAATAATATAATACACCATGAAATGCTAAAAGATTTGCATATAGCTAACAATGCCTTTCTTAATTCAATGTCATATAGTAAATCGAGGAACTTTGATTGGAACTTCACAACAATTACCAAGGAAGGTACAGGTCTTGAACGTTTGATTCCTGCTCACGTGAGTGCAGAGGCTCGCGATCTAATCAAGACATTACTGCAGTACGATCCTGAGTTGCGACCCACGGCCCACCGCGCTATAAACCATACATATTTCAACGACTTACGGTAAGTCGAATTGGTGGAGCCATTAAATTCTGCAAATTGTTGAATGACTAACTGTTTTTATTTAAACGGAATCATGATACCCAGGGAGGCCGCGCGACGCTCCAAAACCGATAATGACATGGACGACGAGGCAGAGATGATGTTTGATCTCAATTCGGATCTTCCAAGATTAGGTGATAACAAACTGAAGGTAAGGTTCTAACGAATTCATTGAAGCTTTGAGGTGGTGAAATACCGATAGTGCCAGTGCCTACGCTACATAACGCATACGTTTTCTTATGGCAGCGGAGCGAGTTGGGAAGGGCACCGAACAGTGGCATTAAAATGGAAGGGTCGAGAGGCAAAACAACACAAAGGCTTCCGATTAAATTGCCTAAAGAAGTTCAATCCTTTTCACATCGTCACCAGGAAAAAGACATGGTCACTCTGCCCCCGAAGAAGGTATACAGTGTGGATCAGAATCTTACCCCGAAAGTGGAAACAACGATCTCAGCCTTCCCACCGAAGCGCAAAGATTCTGCCCGGATACACAACGTTTCCGATGCTCGACTTCATCCAAGTCCTAACCTTTCACTACCGTATGAGAAAACCTATGTCATGGGTCAGCAACAACTTGGTCAAAAGCAATATTATACTGATTTGCGGTTAGTTGACTAAGGGTTATGATTTGTTATAGGAGAATTTTACAAGAAATATTAAATGTTTCATTATATATATTTCAGGGAAATTTCCAAGAAACCCCGACTCGGGGTCAATAACGCGGGGAATGAGAGTACAACGAAGTTCGTTCGCCAAGAATCCGATTCTGCATCGAGAGTTATGGATCCGCGGATTAGTGTATGTTCCAAAATTATTATTAGAGGAACAAATACGGATTCGACCAATACAACCACATGCGGTTTCAATTGTATATCTGTATTATTATTAACAGCAGATACCAAAGCGTCCTGAAGTAGAAGCATCAACAAGTAGAATTGCAATGAAGGTTTCTGCTCTTCAAAGAGCAGTAGGGAAGCCCAAAGTCAGCTCGCCACAGCGAGATGAACATACTGCCATGGTCAGGAAGAGCCACCCTGATGCTAGAGTTAAAAAAGTGATGACAACGTCTATGTTCCCAGTGCTCACGGAGTCAGGTTCGGGAAGGAAGCATAAAGGAGATGCTTCAATAAACCAGAAGTCGAGCGACGTATATGAGAAGTATATGAAAGATCGGCATCCTCAGGAGTTCGCCAAATCTGGATCTAACAAGGGTCACCAACATCTCAATACGTCGGTTTCAGATTACAAGTACATACCGAAGCACCAAATGTCGCCACATCAACAACCTCTACAGCGACAAGTTTCGGGAAAACGTGCTAGCAAGCGACTTGAAAGTAAGCCTTCCCTTCATTCCATCACAAAGTCTGTCTCTCAAACGAAGGAGCGAAGACATCACAGGGAAGAATTTGTCGAACCCAGAGTAGTGACCCCTACGGCTGCACCCGTTGTCGATGTCGTCGATAAAACTAAATTGAGCCCAGAAGATCTTCGACGAATAAATGAGAATCGACGACTGGTAAAACTAGACCCCATTGGAAACTCTGATGTTGAAATTAGGAAACGGGTAAGGACTCTATTTTGGTTACTTACCTATACTTTACTTAGGCAAGTATTCATTATCTGTATTCATGTGCCTTTCGGAAAATAACTTCCCATACCTAGTAATTAGTAATTTGTGTTTTTTATCCAGTATGAAACCCTGATTTCACAACGGGCGTCAATGAAACATTCGGTTCAGCAAAGGGAAGTCGAAGAATCAGACGAAGATCCCCACAGAGAAATTCCTCATCGCGTTAAACGGTCAAGAAAAGTTGAAGAAGCTCGCAGAAGACCTCGGCCTCGCAGGGTTGAAGAAGTTCCACAAACGGAAGATGACAGGGAAAAGATGGACGAAGACCCGTGGAATAAACCGTTTCCAGTAGAGGAGCTTACTCAGTATCATCCGAATCGTCCGAATCCGAGCAGTAATACTTACAGACGACACAGAGATGACAAGTACTCATCTGGAAATTACGTTATGGAGAAACAGCAGAATCAGTACACCAATGTTCCTGCTCCGAACAAACAGCATTCAAGGCATTCCATTAAACCGATAGGATCTTCACAACGTGATTCGAGTGAACTGCAAGCGATCTACGGAAAAGTCGAGCAACGGAGATCCAGTCATCACATTCACAAAAAACCTTCTGCGTCCCGTGCACCATTAGGAAACGTGCAAGTGCAACCAAGTGGACAACACTACGCTGCGGAATACCAGAATGACCGCTTCAGTGTTTATGATCAAAACAAGTCATATCGAACGTATCGTGATGGGAGACAGGCAAAGAACGTTTACAATCCTGAAGAACGTCATTACATGTACGAAAACCCTCGTCCTCGCCCCGTTGTTCCTCGGAGACCTTCACCACGAAACGAATTGGTTTATACACCTGTGATGGAAACAAAGCGGTCAAATGGTCCATTAGCACGACCTGGGATGGAATCTAAAATACCCGTTCGTAACTTCCAGCCCTCCATTTCCCGCATACCACCTCATCTGAGCACGAAGCGCCTCGAACCCTATGAGACGCAGTATAACACTTCTCATTACGAGAAATACCGAGACCGAGGCTACCGAGATGAAGGCCAAAGACACATCCAACGAGACGTGTTCAGCGAGAAAACTCAACAGAAAGAACGACAGCGAAAGTCTCAGGTATTTCCTCCAGGTCGCCCTGGACAGCAATATCAGATGGAGCCGAGTCATATATCCGTAGCCGAAAGACTTGGCCTGAAGCCTCCGAAGAAACCCTCCGCGTCTCGTATTCAGCATGGAGGTAGCATCCGTACTCAGCAACACTATGGGGTATGATTAACTTTTTAAACTTATTAACTATTAAATTAAGTGTTTTACTTTTCTGATGAACATCGATTTACTCGGAATCTATGGCGGTATCGTAACGCCGCATCAGTGCTAAAATTCAATAATTTTGCACAGTGTTCCACGACAAAGTCATGATTACTACAAAGCACAGCGCTGGGTAACACGAAGCCTTCACCCCTTAGTATATCATAACTATCATATCATAAATTATAACTGATCAGTGAGCTCGAGAGAAAAGTATCTGCCTTTCTCTGTCCTTTCTCCTCTCCGCGCAACAGCAAATACTTGGTGCGCATATCTGTAGATGATTGTCCCGTGACCTAACTAGAATTTATAAACTTGCGGGCGTTTCGAAAAACCTAACCTAACCTTATGGAATGAATCTCAGATGCCGACCTGTGATGTTTTTTGCTGAGCGTGATATAAAAGGAAATTCTGCCTCCTGTACTACTTAATAAAAATGTAGCGATCGCTTGCAATAAAATTCGAAATAATATTATACCAAGTATAAGGTCCACAATCACAATGAAACAAGCATTAATTTGGTACATACTATGATCCGTTGCAATTTTTTCATATTATAATGTACTGGAGGGTCACCCTGTCTGTCTGTACATTATTATGTGAATTCCTCCGTCATGCCGCTACGCTGAGCTAGATTGTTGATTGTTCTTATTTCCACCGCTGCACTGCTCTACTTTTCCCTTACTCTATTCGACTCTACCGAATTAATATAAATTCCTAATTTTCCAGGAAAGGCGGCGAGGACTTGATGATTAAGGGATTCGGAGATTACATTACTGTACGTTTATCTCGCCTGCTCAGTTAATACCGGGGTCATGAATTTCCTATGCCAGCACCCTTCATGGACGACAACGGAATTAGAGACGTCTTTAAGTCTTCACAAAACCGACCACTGCGTAATTAACAGTTACATTATATGCTGCGAATAGATAGTGAAAATCAAGCTTCTGAGCGTTACCTTGGATTAATAATCAAAATTAAAACATATATTTGTTTCTTGTTAATTTTACAAGTATAGTCTTCTAACTTATGGTTCTCTTACTGTTGGCGTTTCACTGACCCGACCTTTGTATTGCTTTGCCAAGTAACGATTCAGTGGTACACTGTCATCTAACAACACATTGATGTGAACGTAAATTACGTTTTTGGAGCTCCGTAAGCATCAGGCATTCTTTCGATGTTAAATCTAAAGATAACAATAGTGTTGAAATTAAATTAGGTATGTAACTAGTGGCAGGCAAATTGGTGTTCATAAACGTTAACTCATCATGCACGAATGGAAGTACCGAACGTACCTGTGCTGTGTGATATACATAATTGGAACACCTGGAATTTTCCGAATCCGCCTCTTTAAATCTTTGTCGCAGGTGGCAACAATATAACACTTGTGCTAAAACATATTTCATTCGTTGAATTCCAGTTTCCACAATGACGTGATAAGTGACTGTATTTAATCAATATTAATCATGTTCACAAACCTGTGTTACTCTCTGCACGAGACAGTCGTCCGCATAAGTGCCTTTATGAAAGCAAGACAACCTTTCAAATCGCGGGTCCTTTACAATTTTCAAAGCGATACGATGTCTTGATCCCAGTTTCTCTAATTCTCCCATGACACAGTCTGTTATGTACGGTGTACCTAAAGTTCAATAGTCTGGTTGAATATGTGCAATTGCCATTTAGCTGTGCAGTTGTAGACTGTGCTTGCAGACTTTACGGACGGATGCTCACAGAAAATGCATCTTACCAGTTTCTCAAAGATTTATAGTCAACTGTAAACTGTTACACAACTGGATTCAACTTTAAAACGGTACAATGGAAATACTTGGAAGCATTTGATGCGGTTACAGTTTACTTTAAGTTGCGTTGGATTTGCACTTTGCAATCCGCAATGAACTCTTAACCGACTATTTTTTTATATTTTACGGCTTGTTTGAATTTGCGGTGCAAATGTACTTGTACTTATACCGGTTAGTTTGGCCGTTTAAGGTTAAGGCATAAGCGAAGCTATCAAATACAAATCAACCGGTACACAGAAGTACATTTGTACCGCAAATTGAAGTAAACCGTAACATTAACATATATATCATGAACGAAACCGTCCTGCGCAACTTACACTTTGCATATAAGCAGTCCATCATTGATTGATAAATGTCCAGCTTATTCTTTATTGCAAAATTGATGAAATTGGTATCCAGGATCACATGATACGGTGGACCAAGCTGGGTGTTGTATTCGAAGAACAATGCTGATGATGTTTGTGGTCTATAGTAAGTAAAGTAGGCATATATAAGTTTTATTCTACATAAGCTATGCATGACAGAGTGGAAGAATGGTTGACAGTTAAGATTAATGTCATGATACTAACAGCTAAGCTGTAAGCCACATGAATGACCATTAACCATGACAAAAAACCCACAATTCTCTCTTTGGGACTTCGTCCGGGTCAATTTTCTTCTTCTTCCTCGGCGGCTCGCGGTCTTTCTCCTTCCTAAGGATTACCCATAAAATATCATTGCATTATTATTCATTAGTTGTTAGTGTGTGTTATGTATTAGATATTTAAAATTAATGCTTAAAATTAAATATAGGATAGCTCACAGTCGGGGATCGCTGAGACTGATCATACGCTTCATCTGAGCATATTGTGTTCGCACACCACGTGTTTTCTTAGTACGTCCCTGTGCAATAAATAAAACCCAAATCAGTTATCGTAATCATTCTCTTGTCTGTAATCCATGTGCGTTAAGCTTTTAAGTTCCTTACCATAACGTAACGTTGATCTTGTTGTTAACGTAGTAAGTACTTATTACCGAACAAGAATAACAAACTGGTAGGAGGTGTTTGTTTAATTCTTAACAGTCTGACCCTTTTGAAAAGTAAAAAAAAATCTGGCCTATGAGAACAACAACACCCAACAGCAACTTACCTGCCTATGACCTATGTCAAAAATGTTGAATGTCAAGTGTTCTACGCTGCAGGTTGAACAAATACAAAATATTACGAAACTAAAAACAACCTATGACCTACCCGTTCTGAAGTGGAAGCCTGAATAAAGGGATTGATTATTATAAGCAGGTAGTAGCTGAAAGGGGAAAGGACAAAATGTGCTCGATTTGGAAAATTAGCGCCTAGCTTCTTGATAAGCTGCTACCATCGAGGATCGAAGAACCTAAATCAATGGTTGTTGTAAAGCCACGGCGCAACCCACTAGAGACATACAGCATAGAGCCGCTACAGCTGCTTTGAGGGAGAAGGGAGGATGCTGATGCTGGAAATTACATGGTAATGTCAATGGCACTAACTGATAACTGGCATTAAATAATGTTTATTGAAGTGCACTTCATAGGTCTAATATTGGTCAACATAGTCCTAGTGCTAGTTGTATGAACCGTGCTTTCACTACCACTATATACACTCTTAAATATATATATATATAATTTTACTATTATCTTCCGCTATTGCTAAAGCACAACCGAACCATAACCATAACCACAAGGCAAGGGTAGACATTCCACCCCCGCCGCCCCTTGAGGAGTTTGGAAATAAGGGTGAACATATTTGATTTCACACGAAGATTCTTCTGCATTCTGTATCTTCGTTACTGATCTTGTTTCCTGTCACTTCACCTACCCAGTCCAATTTGGTACCCCGGGGGTCAGATTTGGCCCCCTTTCGCTTATATTTAGTTAGATGACTTAGCTTAGCTTAATATTTAT
>JAQFYT010001976.1:0-14283 GCA_034694925.1 Ceratophysella denticulata | reverse complement strand
CCGGTTATTCGCGCCTTTTACCAGGCGCTTTTTTATCAGTCTGTGTATATACCTTGGAATTATGTAAGTATTTAGTTTTATGATATCAATTTCGGTAGGTATGATGCGGTGTATTCAGTTATATTTAACTAGACCATTGTAAATACTATAAAGGTCGCAATTGAGACAAAAAGCTACAAGAATCCAAAACAATATTTTTTGAATGTCTGGATAATTCATTCCTATTATGATGATAGCGTTGAAACAGGTAACAATGTATCTGTTTTACAGTTGTTCATTGTTCATGAGTTCATCAAATAAATGCAGGATTTGCCCTTAAATTCCTTTTGTTAGATGTCGCACCAATAAAATATCAGACGTCGGCATATGGCATATGAGAATAGTTCCAACAGGTTAGGTTAGCTTTTCCTAAAAGACCGTGAACTTCATAAATTCTAGTTATGTTGGGTTAGGTCTTCGATAAAACTCGAAGGGGAAGTATGACAAACCTGTTAATTAACTAACCTAACCAAACAAGTTTATTTTTGCATTCCACCATAGTACAAGCTAATTTAAGCTAATTAATCTTCATTCAACAGAAGAGTTTAATCGTCTATGAGTTCAAAAATTAAATAATAGTCAGAAGATTTTAGTTCTTCTCAATATTTTATATATTTAGTATGTAATACGACCAGGAGCAGTTAGAGGATAATGGACGGGAGAAAAGAAAGCAAGAGAAAGTAAGTAGCGGAAAGAGAGGAAAGGAGAGAAGCCAATGAACGCAGCAAGAAAATTACCGTAAATGTTTGATTAAGGCCCGGCCGGGCTACTATTCATTCACGGCATCCTGAGACCGGGATACTATTCGAGATGGGCTAATATTTCTTAAATCATAATAATTTGGTAAATCAGGTATATGTAAATAAGGAGAATATGATAGATAGGCAAATTGTAAATTGTACCCCTCCTGGTCTGTGATCCTGCTCTTGATCTACCTGATCTGAGCCTATCTGAAATCCAGATATCTTATCTGTTGTGATCCGTTGATGCACCTTAGCCAGAACGAGGAGACACGGAAGAAGAGGAGAAATATTTATACTAGGGAACGAAAAGAAAGTACGGGGAGTACTGTATTTTCGCTTGAAGTGCGGTAGACCTACTCCCTAATAAATTCATAATTTTGACGATTGAAAGTTTTTGAGTGATACTTTAAGGATTACGATTGATTAGTGAGGAATCGATAAGGGTGGTCAAATGAATACATGTAGGTACACAATTTTGTAAGACAATTCAAAGCAGGGTTTTGTATAATAACCGCCTAGCCTGATGGGATTTCCTGAGCATCCATGTTTAAATATTGTTAATAGTGTTAATATTGTTAACAAGAGCAAGGCTAATTAGATAACACTCAAGGTTCCATTCTCATAGTATTGTGCATATTTAAATCTTGACAAGCATTGACTTAGCTCATTGCCGAAGCCGTTCACCAAGGCCCATCATGAAATCATTTTCCTGTTTCTAGCAGCCTTAACCTACGATTTATATCTGGGGCCTATTTTAAGTAGGATACGATTACCTTATAACAGGAGAGGATAATAATATAATTAAGCATCACGTACAACCTTGGTTGGCCTTAGTACACCGCAATACATACTAACTAAATGCATCCAATTCCACGTCAAAACAATACGAATACCAAAGGATACTTAATTTTGTCTTTTGCAAGAGCTAAACAACGTAGAAACAAGCTGTTTCGGAAATCGAAATATGACCAACAAGTGAAATCAGAATAGCATACCTTACATGCGTAATAAATGTATTGTTCTTATAAAAACTGACTTTTACTATATTACAAATTTCAATAAAATTACTCTAAACAAACAACCACACGGTTTGCCGAAAGGCTGATGAAGTCTGCCAGCAGGTTACATTACATTACAAAACAAAGTAAACAAGATCTAATACAATCCAGTCCTACTTATGTAGTATCTGGACCATAAATTAAGAGCAAAGTTCCATATTGCGTGGAAGCGTCATAAACCTGTCAGGGTGTCAAGGCGAGATACAAGTCCGGTGATGAGTGAGATGCTGAGTCAACTTAATCGAGACTCCAGGGCTATTACAACAGCCAACCATATATAAATTCCATGGCTCAAAATAAGTAATCCATGCTTAGCTTTTTTTTTGCGACGGCATTAATATTCCATAGTCCATGTTGACTGATCCGTAGGCACTATGCAATGTCAGGAGTGTTAGGAGGCTATTGAGCGACATTGTAGATATTACGTGACATTATTGGCGTAAGAAGGGGTGCAGAATTTGCAGAGTGCTTCCACACACGCCTTCTCTGCCTTGACTGTGTACACAGCAGCTCAGGCTGCAAAAAGTTGTTCTTTTTAGATGAGACCAAGACCAAAAAGTCTCTCTTTCAACTTTGTTCCCTTCAGTCACTGTCTAGTCGGCTGACGAGGAGGACAGAACAGAATTCCATTGAGAAGTGATCCGACCTGGAATCAACTTCCAGTCAGCTTTCATCTCCAGCCTCCCCAGTCTCCTGACACTCCTGCTGATTCTTATTACCAAGTGTCAAAATCAAAAAAATATAAAGATATAAAACTCAGTGCCAACCAGTAAAAAAGCCTTTATTTGGAGCTAGAGTACTTCTCCCCACGCCTAGAATTCAAGATTTACGAACTACAACTTTACGACGCTCAATCAGTTGTATAGTAAAGAGTAAAACAAACAATATCTTCCCGTGCCACGTGCACTTCCTAAATCATGCATAACCCTCTGCTGTGTTCCATTTATTAGCAGTGTTTGCCTATGGTGGTGGCATTTCGCAATATGAGAATGTAGCCTGTGCCAAAGCTATAAACCAAACCTTTTGTTTATGGATGACTCGCTAATCCTTTTTGGAACAACAAGCAAAAGCGTCCCATCTCATCTCGAATATCTGGTTGAGCTGTGAAAGCCTTATTCTGTTGTTTTGATCTGGTCGGATGTACATCTACAACTCTATGTATAACAAACAAGAGCGCTGGTGCTGGAGTTAGCAGTACGGTTTACTCTAACGTCGCGTCGGTCGGTTTTAGGCAAAACAGGGCAGAACATTAACCCGAATTTATTGTCCCCACAATTCACTGAAGTAATGCTGTGTTTTCTTTTGTATTAATTTGTAAGCTTCTTTGCGTCTCATATTTTTTTGGCAAATTCTACATATTCTGCAACAGTTGCATAAACTCAAAAAGTCAGAGAGTGAAAGTGGAGTAATGTTATTCTTGGCACTCGCTTGTACGAAGATGTCCTGAATCAAATCGGGATTTGAGTAACGTTTATATATGGAAAGTGGTTAATTGGCCCAAATCAAGAGTCACGGAATGAAGCCCACTCCAGGCCTCCTTGACAAACCAGTTTGTTGGAACACTTCAACAGCTCTCACATGCATCTTGACTGTCATTTGTGCTCTAAATCTTGACAGCGTTGGCACGATTCCCACAGCCAACTCCCCCGTGACTCCACCAGTCGTTCTACCTTTGACACGAGATGATTATTCAGGTCAGAGCCAAGAGCCTGTCCGGCGACACAAGTCCGACTGGGACTGGGACCTCATGGACTCCGCTGAACTCAAATTCGTACCACTCAATCACCTCTGCACCGTGGACGAAAATTTCGAGACCGTGATTTGTAAAGGACTGAAATATAGATCGGATTTGCCTCGAAAGAGTAACGATCTTCACAGCGTGAAAACCGGCATCTTTCTCAACATCTCGAGCGGAGGGGACTTAAAGATTCAGGACTTTCACCACATTTTCCCGCACTTGATATCCTTGAGTATTTGCCAGAGCCCTGAAACGGCTCAGAAATTCCTGCATGACCTTTGGGCTCATCACTTGAGTGGCTCTGGTGTCAATAGCAGGAGGTCGAGCGGAGGAGCTGGGACAGACAGTTCTGGTGGGACAGGGAATAGGCGCAACTTTTCCTGGTATTCTGTTCGTCACCTCAATCTGTCCGGAAATGAGCTTCAAACGAACTCCTTTCCCTTCTCACTCATGAAGGTCTTTCCTAATTTAACTGAGCTGCATCTCGGGCAAAATAATATCACCACCCTCACAAACATCCCTCAACAGAGCCTCAATCAACTCAAGTCTATTGACCTATCCGGTAAGCAACATTTACTATTAATTTAGTTAACGCCTCCTGGCAGCTTGGGACCAGATGGATTGTTCAACTATTGGCATAGACCAGCAACTTCGCCTTATTATAGAGCATGAGTTTTGAGGCTTTCCTTACCTTTGAAATTGCGTACGAGTTGCACTCCTTGTAAAGCCTACTTTAGGTACGCGCTTTAGGCTTTTCACTTCCTATCGAATTTGCTGAGAGCTACATATCACGTTTGCACATCAAAAATTGCGAAAGGAAGGGTCGGCATTGAGCTCACTACTAGGCCCCACTGGTCTCAATATAAATTCTCCTATACGTACATGCTCTTAGGATTGGAACATCTAAGTTCACACCACACACGCACATGTGAATTGTGCGACTAAGTTCTGCAAAATATTTCAGCTCATGCTTAATCTTGATTATCTTCTACTGACATCGTATTCAGCCTAACTTTGTAATTTTATATTTTACAAGAGATCTGCCTTTGAATTGTAAACTGAGGATCAAACGAAACCGGTGGTGGTGGTTTGGAGCACGAAGCGTAGAGCTCCAATTCCAATACATCCATCCAGATAGTACAAAATGCTTCAGAACTGTTAAGATGCCTTGTGTACATACAGGGAGGCACGTAGTCCATCGAGCTGGCTGCTCAGGGTGTGCTTATGAAAACTTTACAACCTACATTTCCAGATTTGGAAGCTTGAAGTTTTTGAGCTAAGCTAAGGCTGATCCTGAAGTTCGGGGGTATGCATTTTGGATTTAACTGGCTCGGCGTTCCCTAATCTATGATTCATGTAATATTTAAGGCGGATTGAAATATCCAGAAACTGTCTCCAGAAAAAGTCATGCTCTTCTCACAATAACGCCGAGTGCTCACAAGTTTAGAGTGTTTCCTTCACGATTTTATTATTCCAAACGCACATTGACGTTTATGTGCTTCTAAATCATGTTGACTTCCTTATCTACACGCACTTATCAGCATGATTCAGAAAAATAATAAAATAATAACATGAATCTTCTGATCGTGAATTTTAATAATAATAATAAAATAATAATAATAACTGTAATCTGTAATGTTATGATTAGGAATTTTGATACTATGTATATATCTGGTTGAAAATACAAAATGCTCAACTCGTTCTACCACGCGGCGCAGTACCTAGTCGGATTAGGGTTACGTATCTAAATTTTTCTTCCGGTCGAAGTTCATAAGATTATCGTATACACCTATGTAACAAGGGAGTTTGACTTTTGATGGAATGTCAACAAACCTAAGACCAGGTCAGACTACAGAAATGTCTACATTTCCAATAAGATGTAATAAAAAATACAATAACATTTCGTTAGAAGCTGAAGATATTGAAGAGTTTTGACGTGGAAAGTTCTCCTGTGGAAAAGTTCAAACTTGAGAGTCACTCACGGAGTTCTCATGTGCTTCCTTGATCAAAGGCAAAGGGAGAGAGAACTTAGAAAACATTTACTAAAGATCAACAAAAACGCCAAAAGTATTTGGACAAGGTCACACCAACTACCTGAATTGGGCTTCAAAATTCTGAACATGTAAAATACAAGCCATTTCTTGTATGACAGTTATCAGTAATTGACCCATACCGCACCGCAGCATTCATGCGTGCAAATACGGAGTTTTGTTATTTGTTTTGTTGAGTTGTACTCAGAATCAGAATTACATTACAGGCCTGGTTCAATATATGCACGTACAATATGCAATATTATTGTGGTTTTGAGAAAAAACCACCTTGCCTTTTACTGTTTCTTCGTCCAGGTCAATTTGAATATTTCGGTGAATATTGCATGTCTCTATCTGGCTGGAATTGAGGGCTCTCGAAAAAAGCTTGGATTCCAAATTCCAATTTTGTTCTAAAATTCAGGCTGAATACTAAAACAGTGTACACATTTCGGGTACTAGTCAGCATACGGTAAATGTACGTACGTTTTCCATGCATTTTGAATTAAAGTCTTCTCATCTGTCTGTTTGACTGACAAGATTTTAATCTGCTTCAAGACATTGAACATGAGAAAAGAACAAAAGAAGTTTAGAATTGCCAGCGTCAGTCCTTACTGACAGATTATATGTAGGTACTGATTCATACACGTCTTTGTAAAATAGCAATGGTTAATGCCAAGTAAGTGCTCAGTGCTCATAACAAGGCCAGAATACAGAATTGTCATCATTTAGATCAAATTATTAAGAATGGTTGCACAAAAGTTCAAATAGATGCATCAAGTTGCAATTTAATCTTCAAAGCCGCAGTTTCTCTTTTTTATCTTACAGCCTAGGACCTGTTCTTTTGATCTTACCACTAGTAGTGATGAAGCGCTCCAGATTGACTCAACATTATTGACTTACTTAACTCAGTAGGTACTAATAATATCAGTTTAGTTGACAGCCTAATCAAGTGAACAGTAGGTACTAAGTAAATAGTAATCAGCTTTGCCCACGGTGCGTAAAGGTTTTTGTTGGTTTTGTCCTGGGTTCTGTTCTGTCCAGGACAAAACCAACAAAAACCTTTACGCACCTTGGCTTTGCCCGATTGTGTTAGCCGCCGCTTCAAAAATGATCTCACGATTGTGCTAACTTAAACGTAAAAGTGATAAATGCTAATTGTGCGTATATAATGTGCAGGGTGGCACGAAATGTTTTACCCCCTCTAAGCCATACTTCCGAAAATCGTAAGAAGTCGTACGATACATTTTGATTGATCTTAGGTAAACAAAATATATTACTGCTGGGACTGGGTGTACACTTAACTCAGGAGTTTGAGCGGTTTATACATGGCGTTGACATGTTTATGATAAATACCAATGAATTTGTACTTTGATTAATTAAAACAACTCGACTTATTACCCGTTTGTCTGTAGTGTTTCACCGTACTAAAGGCACCATTATATTTACTGTGTATTCAGCATTCGGAAGTAAGAAGTAACCAACAATGACTTGACGATGGTAAAGCTGAATTCGTTGTCAGCAGGAATGTCAGGTTTATAGTCATTCTTTCTAAACAATTTGAAGCAGCTAACTGAACTCATGACATACTGCGACTTTATTCCAGTGAAAATGCTAAAGTCGTATTATACATATAAAGACAAACTCATGTTATGCAAAGCTGAGTTATATTGTAGCAAGACTGAATTGCAGATTTATTAGTTAAGATTGTGTTCTGGTTGAAAGCGGACATCCACTCCTATTTAACTTTTAATCTTTTATTCATGTATTTTCCTTGGTCAGAATAAATTATGCATGCCTGAAACATTCTATTTTTAAACCTATATACTAGGCTATTTTTAATTATTATATCATATTATGTATTCTTTACGAATTAGCAACATATTGGTATCACGTGCACGTAGCTTGCGAGTATTTCTACATTACACTAAGTACTATTTACAGATTGGACTAGACGGATGAATTTAAAAGGTTCTTGTGCTTTTATTTCCAACAGACACGAACGCTACGCCAATGTGAATGACATAGATTTTTACAGTAAATTATTAATACAACCTAATTTAGGAATACATTTTGTAAATTTTGTTATTTACGATCAAGCATACTGTTGCTGGCTGTGGCTTATAAATTAAATTCATATTTCATAATGACTGCTGCTGGAGCAGATGTTAAGTATTCGCTTTATAGAATTTACATGTAGCTTCCAAGTCAATAGCACGTAGTATTCTTGCAATAGTGATGAAATGTAGAAATACGCACACTGGTACTACGGTTCATTACTACAGGTATACAGGGTGCCTCATAACCTTTTGTCGGATTAGGTTAACATAAAAGTACTCCCGGTCCGGTATCGTGGGTGTCGCTTTTATTTTCACTTGAAACATAATGCAACCTGCGACTTCCAAGGCTTTTGTACCTATTCATCACATGTTTTCCCAACAGATGTGACAGGATACTTTTGTTTCAGATTCACAACTTCTTGCCGAAAGACTTATTCATTAGTTCTTTAACCTTGCTCAAATGTAATTGTCTTGTCAAAGAGAATTTGAGAAATAGGGAACCACTACTGGGGCTGCTCCTGGAGAAGTGCAAACTGAGCTTACCTTTATTAAAAGAATTTAGTTAGGTAGATAGAAAAGAGAACAAGAAAGAACACACATCCTTGGACTTTCTCCACAGGAGAAAAGCTGATGGGGCTTACCGCTTTACTATGTACCGACACTGCCTGCGGGTTAAAACCCATTCGTCCAGCTATTTATTTAATTAAATCTTACATGTTTTACTTGTTACAAGGAAACTGAAATATTGCGTTTTCTAAAGCGGTCAAATTGGTGTTCTGATTTTGTTTATATATATATTTTGTATGTATTTAGTTATTGATTTCATACAACTAGGCACTATGCTTTCTCTCTGCTGCTGTCAACATTACTACTCATGTCATGATTGATCCTCGCTTAAATTGAAAAATATGAACCTAACCTCGTGTCTATAGACGTCGTGTGTTCCTTAGATGCTCGGATGCTTATTTTTAGTCCCTTCTGTTTACCCCTACTGAATTAAATGTAAACAGAGGTTGGGTCTCTGTCACTCAACTTGAAACGACGCGTTGCAGGTTGCAGTCAGGTTGCACTTCTGCAAAATCTAAGTGAGCGATGACTTATATTTTTTCCGATGCAAGCCAAAGATCAAAGGGCGTTTTGTTAGTGCATAAACACTGTTGAAGCTTTTAGTTGGAATTTAATTTTTAAATTTAAAAATACAAGTATTGTATTTATATTTAGGTATGTACTTTGAAAAATGTATATAAAAATACTGGCAAATATCCGTGGTAGAAAATATTCGGCAGGAAATGGCGGCGCGAAGTAAGCTGCCGAAATGAAGTAGAGCTAAAACATAAAATAAAATATGAATGGATACAACAGTGCTTTGCTGAAGTCCTGTTATACTAATTTAATTTACGTCTATTGTATAAAGTTGAGTAAAAATTTCCACGAAATTTAGCATAAAACCTTATTAAAAATCGTCTGAAAGACTCCACTGTAATAACAATTAGGTGTAGCTACTTAATTCCATCGTGGTGGAAACTCAATTTCAATATTCTAGACTTTGAGCCTTCAAAAAGAAAAGAAAGAGCGACCCAAAACGTAACTAACCATGCATAAAAGAAAAGTGCCCGCAAAAATAGGAAGTTGGAACATGAAAACCCACTTCTTCCTCTCGCTCGGTACCTACCATCCCATCACTCAATCTCATTTATTATGAAAACTGGTGTGGTCCCACATTTTGGAACACTTTCAAATTCACTTGGAAGAGTAGTTTTATGAAAGAACCTATGGATGAAGGCTCCTCAAAGACACAAAACTTTGTTCTTATTCATTTATTAAGCCAGTTTTCTTTGACTCGGGAAGAACACGGAGACAGATTATGACGTCGTGAGGCCTGGTGTCCCCAAATGGTCGGGGACAAAAAATAAATAAATTGAAAGTCATTCTTGTCCAGTCCGGACCATTTCCTTCACATATACGAGTACCTAACTACATACGTATCCGTAGTCATAGTCATGCGTCAAGACAAGAGAGGCGTCGAGCCAAAAATACATTACCGTACCGTAATGCTATCATTGACTCTAATAGTCTTCGTCTCTGTACAGTATTAGCAGATGTAGGGAGAAACACCAGAATGAGCTGTCAAAGGAAATAATGAGGGGCGGGAATGGCTACTTTGGGCTCCTCAAACTACAAATTGACAACAATAGTAATAATCATATGAATGCAAATTGAGCTCTGAATGGTACTCGTATGCATAATCATCACGAATTATGCGATGCCTTATAAGAACAAATATGCTCTATCACACAGACCACAGTGCGTCATTGAACTAATAAACTTGCACTGATTCTTTCTTCCATACGTACGTCGCAGGTATTTTACATTGTACTACCTGCGTTTATAGAAGGATCGCGCATGCATAATGCTTAATGTAGATTTGCAAGGCTGGAGGCAGATAAAGCTTACAATGGTACCAATATGCAAATAATGCGGGTGGGCACCATGTTGACGTTGACGGCTAATAATTATAGCATATAGTTCTTTTGACCTTGATTCGTATTAATATTAACATGCAGGTGAAGACTTGGCATTGTAATAATAAGCAGTTTGTATTTGCACTTGGGTAGACCTTACAAAGGGTTATTTTGCTCTGTAACGTCACTCATTACGCAAATCACCCGTCTTGTGATGCAAGAGTGTAGAGATAGCATAAAGTATCATATTTCTTATGTAAATCAAATTGACACGTTGATTAGAACACAATGTTGCAAACTAGCACGTGCGCTACAATAATATCCATGATTTGCAATTCGGATGATTACATATACTTTCTTTTACGTGCACTTGTTAAATGATTTGGTCAATCTACTCTTGACCTTCTTAATCCCAAGCTCTTCTGGATACAAGCTATAGACGCCAATATGGCATTCTTCTGAATATTTATAGCCACTCTGTACTGTGTATGCTCCCAGTATACATTTTGCTGTTGTTGTAGTTGCAAGCTACATAGATCAATGTAGAGGATCAAATAGATCTCTATGAACATAGGATAACGAATCTTTAATTGGAGCTGGGTTAGGTAACATTATTGAGACTGATAAACCCAACAGCTCGAATTACAAATAATATTCTTTAACAAGTTCCACTTTACATAACCCTTTCAGATTTGAACTCATTGTCCGGGTTGCTTGACTTGAATCCAGCGAGCGCTCAAGTAGAGTTCAAATCTCATTTATCATATTATATGGTTAGGTTAGGTTTAAACGGCCGTCTGTGCCAACCCACCTAACCCTGCGGGAGCTAACAGACGGCAGTTTAAACCTAACCTAACCATATAATATGATAAGTGCGATTTGAACTTTACGTGACCGCTCGCTGGATTCAAGTCAAGCGTCTGGGCTGGCCTTGTATTTTTTAACGAAACAGCTTGCGAATGGAATCACGCTAACATTATACCGAGTGGGTATATAAATATACAGCGTCTCAGAAGAACAATATGTAACTTAATCTGTTCACGGTTGATTGATAGCGGAGACAGCCAACATCCGAGTTTTACTTTACTTATATAGGTAGGGTAGTTATAAGGAAATGTAAATTCAATGATGCAAAATCCCACACAACTGTACGCTCTCATAATGTATACCTCTTCGGAGAAAACATCTTCCGCATCCGAACTGAAAATAGCTTTGATTGTCGTATGAAAGATTGTTGTAAAAAATAATGCTAATGCGGAGGATATAGCAAATTCATTCCTTTGAATTCAAGATCCTCTTAAAGATTTAAGCTTTCTCATATCATGTTAGCTATAAGAGGGCTTGCTTATTTGTATCCTCGGAGACCCTGAACTCCACTTTGTGTCGCTTTCCAGTCATATCACTTCGTTCCAGCAAAAATATTAATATAATATAATACAACAAACTATTCCATATTGCATTTGGAAAAAATAATGTAGGATTGAACTCTGTCCTCTTGATCCTCAAGCGAATTCTTGGGAGAAAGCATTTTTCCACTCTGTTGAAAGCTTTTAGCTCAGTCAAGTTTCACAAACGCAGAGCTTGGTTGGAGATTAAGTTATTTTCTTCGCCTACGTCTTTCCCCGTGTAAACCTCATGGTCATCGACCATATGCCCCAGTCTTTGCTGTTTAGAAGACGATCTGGCTACGGATAGTGAAAATAATGAACGGAATTTAACTGCACAGATAGTCCATGTCGAAGGGCGTAATTCCTTTGAGTCGACAGACTGAAATCTCAATGAAAGATTTCGCCAAGACATCATCTCTATTTTCTTATCCTTGGAAGACGCTGACGTGGATCTTGTCTTGTAGGCTTCTTTTGATTTGATGGCAATTTAATTGCTTTTTTACGATGATCCCCATTGGGAATTCGGAGTTTCTAACATTCCGCTGTGCTCTCTTTTTCACAGATAATCCGTTGGACTGTTCATCCGAAGAGTTGGAATGGGTGGATCGACCAAATATCACTTTGCTCAATCTGGAAAACACGGTCTGTGATCGCCCGCCGCATCAAAACAAACCCAAACCAATTCTTCAGACCATTCGGCTTATCAAGGTTCGTGACGGTCTCTTTCGCTCCACTCTTATCTTTAGTGCCTGCCCTAATGCCTTGCGTTCAATTCTATGATACAAACAATAGAGCCTAATCCCCTCAAGAGTGTAAACAATTGGTGGATTGAACAATGACAATATTAGCTCTGGATAAGCTAAGTTATTTGATTAATCTCCTAAGAAAGCCCTAATTGGATGAGCAATTTGTAGATGATCACGTTTCATGTTATGGAACCTGAAGGCGTTAAATATTTATCTTCTCAATCTCAACCTCGAGTTTCCGGAATTATTACATAACACCCAGATGAATGTCAAAGAAAACCAAGTGTTATCGCCACCTGAGAGCATCGTAGTCAACACCAGGAACCAGGCTTTGATTTCCCCCGTCTATTATTAAAGTTGAATGGGATACGAATCTTAGACTGGGAAAAGTCAATTTTAGAGTCTCTGCGGGAACCATGAGAGCCGGAACCGATGTCTTATAAATTTAAAGGTGAACGGGGTTATAAAACTATTGATCAAAAACGAGGAAGGGAAAGCCCTGTGGTGCTTTCATCCCTTGCCCTGATGTAAGATGTAATAAGAGCTTCCTTTTGTCTGCTCCAGGATGTGAGGAAGGATATGAAAGCAAAGGTATTTCCGACTTCTTCGTGTAGCCACAACGTGATATGTGCAGCCTTGTAAAGATAAACCTCAATTTAGTAACTTCCATATTTAGAATGATGGAGATTTACGTTGCAAACGTGGTAATACATATTCACTTGTCATAGAAGCAGAAATGGCTGGTTCAAGAATTGCATTTTCCGAATTTTAGGATGTTTGTGTCTGGGGTCTTTGCTTCTCGGATATATGGGGTTGGTAAACCTCGAAAATTGGGCTTGGTGGGGTCTTTGGAAATGTCCCAGAGATGTTATTGGAACATACACATAACCTAACCTAATTAAATTGAACTCAAGAGCCAAGAGGGAAGGGCACGAGGTGTAACAACCCGATTTTATCGGATCAAACACAAATCATTTTGTCTTTCGATTCAAAACTCAAACATAAGTTATTGTTCCGTCTAATATATTGACCTTCATCGCCCTGTTACAGTAACCCTAATTTGAATAGCACAGGCAGTAGCATTCCATTAAAATATAAGTTATAGATTTCCAGTCTTCTCCTTAACCCATCATCCGATCTGGTCAATTGATAGCTTAAAATTTTGTTTATTTTTTATACTATTCCGTAGACTACAATAATTGGTTGGCCTCTGAATGCCCAAGCTTATTGGACCAATGGTCAAACGTGTGTATAACTTTCAATTGATTAACTATTTATTTCTCGGTAATTCTGATACACCGGATTTGAGATTTTGACCCAAGTTTGACCATAGGTCAAAGCTTAAGCGGTCAAACAACGGTTATGCTTTGAATTGAAAGACCAAACGATTTGAGTTTGTCCCGATAAAATCGGGGTATTACACCTCGTTTACTTCCCTCTTTAGTGTCACTCTGGGAGTTTCACCTTTATTCAATATCATGGTGAAGTCACCCTTTAAAGTTCCCAATTACAAGGCCTAAATATTCGCAGTCGAAAAGACCTGAACGTGTAATGTCTCGCTATAAGGACATATATATATTATTACTGTTGGTGAATCCGGTTTTAGATAACACTATTCTATAGCGAACGGAACCGAGGTGTTTTTATGATGCAAGTAGTCCTGACATTTCATTCCAATTTTTTGAAATTCTATACTATGCCTTACCTCAGCTATTTAATTGGGAATTAGGGAGAATGGTTTATATAAATAAACCGACAAGGTGTATGTACCAATTGTGTAATATTTGCTTTGCTACACCGCGCTAATTGGGGAAGTATTTATAAACTTGCTTCAAATGTTACTAAGATACACAATACTATCTGTACTCTGCCACATGCGACATGCACAGTGTGCCATAACACTTTCTGATTTTTACTTCTCATATTTCAAATCAGCATTTATTATTATACTAGCAAGAGAAGCCATGGCAACCATGGCCCGTCGCGTTGTCGCGTAATGTTGTCAACAACGGTAATCCAGCG
>JAQFYT010001975.1:0-14287 GCA_034694925.1 Ceratophysella denticulata | reverse complement strand
AAAAAACGACTCCAGCCCGTAATAAATATTAAAATTAATGTGGCAATTAAACTGAGTTCCAAATTAATTATTTCATAACCTAATACTAGTTATCCGAGCTGTATGCACCCACGTTAACAAGGTTAGGTTGGTTTATTGTACTGCTGAAACCAAGTGAGAAAAAATTTATTCGTTCTATAAAATATAAGATATCACAGTTCTAACCTGACCTAGCCTAACCAATATACGCTCATAAATTGTGATTAAATTAGGTTATGTTATGTTAGGTTGGGTTTTTGAATATTCCGTCTTCCAAACGTATATTTCGGGCATCGTCGGTTATCGGGCTCGGCTCTGATCCTAACATAAGGTATATGCAGATGCGCAAATTATGTACCCAGCACCCAGAGATTCCTTTGTGCTCCCGTTCCTGAGCCGATGATGCCGTTCTTCCATATGCATTGCATATGTACACGTATCTCTGATCTGAATATCTTCATCCCTTAACCCCGCCCACCCAGAAACGTGAGAATGAGGTAATCGTGGGAAATATCGGATCCCAATTGATCACCTTGCTTTTTTTCCTTCATCTTCCCTTGATCAATCTGGCAAAGTCATCCTTACAAATCTCTTCTTTTTTTCTATCTCGCTCTTCTTTAACAAAATTGGGATTTCGGGAGTTTTTCTTCTTCATTTCCTATAAAAAAAAACAGAGTTGCATGTATAATGGAAGATGTGAAGATTTCTTATAAGTGGATAGATACCTACATGGGATGCTCTGACTCTGACTGACTATGCCGCATTTTAACAGGGAAGAGAACCAAATCTTAAATGAGAGCATACAGTTGTGCCCCAAGAAAGCTCGATATGCTAACTAGGTAGGCTTGGCTTTGGCTGATATGTCTTATGACTTGAGTGAAACAAATTTTTTGGTTCCTCCGACACAGACTCTTGTTATAACACAGGGTTTTCTTGAATGGACGACGACGACGGTCTCATTATGATTAGATGGAAATTGACTTTTACACACCATTGTAGTGAAACAGGGGCTCCTGGCTTGGCTTGGCTTTGGCTGTCCGGCTCTTTTCATTCATTCAAAAGTCTTCTGCCGCCTTGCGGCCAACATTTTTTATACCTATGTATATAGTAGCATTATTTTATTACGTTGCGTAAGGGGTTTAATTTAAGCACCTGAACTTTCCCGTGCGTAATTAAAATGCCTTATAAAAAACTAGAAAATGCTAATATATAAGTGACTTCTTGTAATTTTCGGTCAGGTTAAACGAGAGAATCTCGATGCTAATTTATACCGCCTCATTATGCTAGTCGAGGTTGGGTGCGTTAGGCAATTAATGAATGTTTTCTCTAATTGCCTAACCTAACACATGTAATGTAACATATCCTAAACCTGACCGAACTCAACAGATTTAAAAATGACTATTTCCCTTAAATGGCGGCTTTTGCCCAATACTCCTGTAATAACAAAACCTAACCTATCATTACAACCCAAAATTACGTATTCAACTACAATTTAACTTTGAAAATTTAATGTTAATTTTAATTTCAACTCCGTTCAAAATATGTATTTAATAATTAAATATAGGGTTATGTACAGCTTTAAATTACAATAGTTATCAATCAAATTTTTTTGGTCATCAGAAAGCATTAAGTAACATAAATACAAGATTTTTTTTAAATTAAATTTTAGCTATTTATGATGATTCACTTTGCATTATTTGACCAGATAAGTTTTCTGAAAATTACAATAATAATCTGCCATAACCTGTCTAAAAAAGTCAAATATTTTTAATAAACGCTCATCCTCCTATACCCACGGTATATCGTGAAATCCAACCCTCCGTCAACGGTTCAAGACAGCGGCACATTTACCAGGAATTAGGGCAAAATACAAAGTTACAGATTTATATACCGACGTTCAATCCACTTTATCATTACCTCACCTCACCGTGCACAAAACACCTGAATCTCATGAAATGCTCATGGGATTCCATGATCTTTTTTTCTACAATATAACATTATCTCCCACATCCTATCCGCCTCATCTCATTGTATTGTCATGTTCAGAAAGCCGAATTGTGGCCGTAATTGTAGTAAAAGCGTTTTTCCCATCTAAAGTCTCAGCTAAACTCTCCAGTAGCACCTTAAAAGAAGGAGACCCACATAGAAGATTAAAGCCAAGCCAAGCCAGCGGAGACTCCGAATAAAGAATTAAGTCCTCAAAATTCGTGTTGGAATGTTTCCTCGTCGTCTCCAAATCCAAATCCAAATCCAACACTCCGCACGGCTCCCAAGAATAAGAAAAATTTAGTCTGATTACTCAGCGAAAACAAAAATACTTGTACAGATATATCTGACTAGCTCATAGCTAGGCTATAGGCTATATACTGTAGGTAGATCGTATATCCTGTAAAACTTAAAACAATTGACCGTCTGTCACTAGTTCTCGGGATCTTGTGTGGGCTTTTTTCTTTGAATGGAAATGATTTCCTTAAGGAACCCGGGGGTTTGTTTGAATTTTTAAAGGTTTACCTGGTACAAGGGCCTCAAAATCATTCCTTAATCCTGGATCATTTCTCAGCAGTAAGTCCAAGTCAAAGTGAAGTCAGCCAGTGGTGGTTGGGTTGTCTGTCCTATTGTTCTCTTTCAGTTTCATCAGGAATTGGATTAAATTAAATTAGACGTAAAAATAAACAAAAGCGGTGCAGAGACAGGGAGGTAGACGACGGGTTTGTGGATTCAGTTTTTTAAAAAAATGTTTTTGGGACAAATCGTCTCGGATGTTTATACAACTGTTAGGATCCGAGGTCAAAATCGGAAATTGGTCGATGTGATAAAACGATCGCAGCCTGAAATATTGTCCTAAAAGCATAATGTGGCAATTAGACTGAGCTCCAACCTCATTTCTTCATAACCTAGCCTAATTAGTTATCCCAGCTTGAATTACTCATTTTAACAAAGTTAGGTTAGGTTATTATACTGCTGAAGCCAATTGAAATTAAGTTATGTTGGGTTAGGTGTTAGGTTAGGTTTTGGAATATTAGAGCCTATGAAGCATGCATTATGGATTATGGATATTCGCTGTTTTCGGGCTCTGATCCTAACCCAGAGGTGTCTGCTCGCTTTATCGGGCACTTGAATTCCAACTGCTGGATTTGAATACCCATAGGTATATAAAAATTACCAAAAACTTCTAAACGGTTGCACAACACGACAGAAATCATCCGTCTACCGTTTGAGCAGAGCTTGATTAGAGGCAAAGGGTTTCCTGATGAAAGGATTTACATTTGAGTTTTTTGAGGTAATACAATAATGGATTGGATGACTAATCTCTTAAATAATAACAATGGACAGGTTGGGTTTAGCTGGAGGGGAAATAGGTAAATAAATACATACACGGGACATAGTCTAGGTTCGTATATCTACATAGGTAATATAAGCGTCATTACATTACATACTATGCGTTATAACATTGGCCTGCCTGGTCTGGACGGACACGCAGAATGATGGGAACGAACGAAAGAGTTCCCTTAAGTTTAAGTCCCCCTAACGCCCTTGTGAATGAGGACTTTCATTCATAAAATTGAAGTGACAGGAAACCAGCTCCACCGTTGTTCTGTGTATAACTTTGTATACGAAATCTCGGTTGTTTTTTTATATGTCCCTTTAGTAATGTAGTTTTGATTCGGAGTGGTTCCTCTAATGTGTCCTATGTCCAGGGTGTAGCGTAGCGAGGGTGGAATATTTACAAAACAAAATGCTGCAAGCTGTAAGATTCCGGTGGATCGAAAAAGCTTTTATTTTAAAATTTTTAACTTTAGGACAAATATTATATTTTATTCTTGCTTGGCGCTTTCATTAAATATAATAAATGTTTGAAACTTTGGATGAATGAGTTATGTTATGTTATGAGTTTACAATCGAATTTTACGATACACGATACATCAAAAATCACATGCAAATTTAATTAGCCGGTTATAAGGAAGACGCCGTTTTTTTGAAATGTCGATTTTATAAAACTTCGGAGATACACTGCATAATACAAATCGCATATGTTATATGTGTTATCTAATTATATCTATACAAACATTTCGTACTATTAAACCACCAAAATATATTCGCCAGGCAATGATAGTTCATATACCTGCACAATCATATATGCACTTCTTAGCTCTGAACGTTGTTTGTAAGGATTTATATGTACTTATAACTATGTTATTGTTATGTATGTGGTTTAGCATTGCTAGCTAAGATAGACAGACAGTATACTGGTTACACCTTTGCTGGATTAAATTTGGAGGTTTTTTGGACAGGGACGGGCCGTAGTTGTCGTAATCATGACTTCCGGTTCTCATTTTTTTCTCTAACATTTTTATTCATTCTCTTTCTCGCTCTCTGTCTCAGTAGTGTGGCCAAAGAAGAAGCTCGGATTTTTTCTAGTAATTTAGATAGCTTGTCGCTCCAAATCCCCTCCGGCACTGACCGAAACCAAGCCAACTTCTTATATATATCCATATTATTAAGACGTAATTCTAATCCGCGCACGTAACCTACGTTTTGGCCAGGGCCAATTCTGTTTGCGTCAATTTGGTCTATCAGTACCTAATTCGTCTTGTTGAAATCTATAATTTTCTTGAACTTGGGTATTCACAAAAATCTCAGCGTTCTGCAACTAAATTTCAATGCCCAAAGTACCGATGAGGCCAAATTAGCTGCGACCGAATAGACAGTGTACCTGTAGACAGGGCAGAATATGCGTTGAATTTGAATGTTGAAGTTTAATGTCTAACGAAAACAACGCTACACCCCTTCTCATCCTCTCATCCCCCAATTCTGTATTTTTTGTTGTGTTATTTGGTTTGAAATATCAACCACACCTAAACTTAAACCACATGCAAATATATGTACATTTATGCACACAGAGTACAAGGTTGACGTTGACGGTGGGAAACTTTAGACCACCAGCAGCAGCCGTTTGGTCTAAAATGACAATTCCTTTTCTTTATTTGCTCGGCGGAATGATATGCTTCCTATGGCGTCGTCTCCGGTGCGGTTATGATTTAAAGTATAATTTAAACGTGAGTCCTCAATTTCCAATCTAAAACCAAACCATATAAGAGAAATGTGATAAAATTGATTCTTCGTTTTTTTTTTGCTTCTGGAATCCAAAATATGGAATTCGTGGCATACACCGTTCAGAAATTTAAAAAATTCCTAATTATATACGCTATGAGTGTTCAATAAAGTTCACTTGGTTCGTTACCAATAATGGGCAGAGTTCCCCTCTGGAACTCTGCCCATTAGTCGTGTATGGTTGGTTGGTAGTTGGTTCTCCATTCGTGAGCATTTTATAATAAAAATAAATTTTACGATAAGAGTAGAACTTGCATTTATTTTATGCAAATGTATTTGGTGTGCATTTTAATTGTATTGGATTTTAACACTAACAAACCATTTGAGGCAGTATACATATGTTACAATGTAAATTGTATGCTAAATAGTTTGGTCTTACCTAGGTGCTGTGCCGTATTAAATTCAACCTAATATCAATAAGATCCGCCGTAATTCTTTAGGTACATACGTACATATTCCCCATAAATTATTCACAGTATTATACAAGTAGCTCTTCGATTTATGCTAATTTTCCAATTAATATGCATGAGACAATGTTGAGATTGGAAGGGTTTACAGCTTCAGCTTCCATCTGTTTGTCTATAACTACCTATTTATTTGAAATTTTAATTGAGGTAGGCGTTATTGTACCTGGGCTGTGCATTTTGCAGTCTAGGATATTTCGTATTTGTTGCACTCGGGAAATACAAGTCGTATCCGAAAGAACTACAAAGCATTTTAAACGCTGAGAGTTCTTGACTGCGAATGATGAGAGTGTTCTAAAGTGGCCAAATATTGGGCGTTAGCTGTAAAAATTTAAAATATTAAACGGCAAAAACTGCAAAATATTTAGCAGATTTGATCAAAATAATATTCAATAGAGCGAATTAATTTTTTTTCACCAAATACCAAGCCCGAAACCAATTTTTTTTCCTTGATAATTTTAAATCCTTGTCTTAGCGTTCCTGTTTCTCCACGGCGAAACCCTATTCTGGTTATTTCGTTTGTTTACGCATCATTATTATCATTCTGATTCATCAGTGTGATGCCTGATGCTGCTATGTTGGTGATGAGTTGGCTAAAGACATTTAGATTTATCTCCTCTTTCGTTCCATCAACTCAGAAATTCCTACAGTATTTATTCTGCGTAAGGCCCTGACCAGGTAGGCCTCACCTACACAACACACGTCTCGTCTCGTTGTACTCATTACAACAATATCAAGAATGTGCCTTCCGTCGGAGTTTTTGTGCCTGGTTTCATAAAAAAGAAATAATTTATATCCCGACGAAAGCCTCTGTTTAATTTCTTAAATGAGTTCAGCTCATGCAATGAGGTCATCATTTATCGATAAGAAATCAAACCTCACGCTCATCGTACATTTGATTTTGAAGTGTGTTGTGTTAAGATTGTGTATCCTACTTATGATATGGCTCAAGCCAAAGATTCGTAATTTCGGAGCCTTTGGCTATTCGCAAACGTCGTTCTGGTACTGGGTTGGATGTACGCGTGTGTTTAGGAGTTTAAAGAAATTCTAACCATTGTGCAGTGATATTCGTCTAATGTTATGTTAAGAAAAGCGTAAGCGATCCGGATCGCATACTGTATCAGTAACAGTATTAAAAACGCTACTATTTTTCAAATGTCGAAATTGTACATCCAGCTTCCGATGAGCTAAATGGTTAATTAAAATAGGAATATTTGCTGAATTATAAATACCAGAAAATATACACGGTGTTGATCAAATGAATCCAGTTAGAATTATTTTCGTTTTGTTTGGCTTCAATGGCATACATAATGCATATACCTATGCAATGCATCTTTCGCATTTCGCATGTCAACTTAACAAATACATACAATCTCATTTAAACTCTGTAAATATTCCCTTTCTGGTTGTATTTTTTGGGATAAGAACTTTGAATAATTGAGTGGGACAGCAGCGCCTGGAATTGTTAGATTCGGAGCCATCTTCTTTGCCTTTAATCTGTGTCGAGATCTTTTCCTTGAAGCCTCTGAAATTAAGATTCTTTCATATGTACATAATGTAGTATCAGCACAGTAGTGGCTCGGGGTTTCGCTAATGTCAAGAGAGTGGGTCTTGGGCTGTAGTATTAAATCATCTCCCTTGACTCGAGCACAAGCTGAGAGTTTGGTGGAGCTTAGGGAAAAAATAGGATTCCTTTAAAGGCTTTAATGGAGTCATGGACTTATGAGCACACGGCGGTCCTCCCCATTAGCGTCTTCTTAATCCAAACTCATTTGTATTCTCTTAATATCAGTCATCTACTCAAGACAGTCTCAGAAGAGACCAAAGATACCCTCTGCTCCCAGCCAAAGCTCTTTGGGGAAATCTCTCCGAAAAATATAATGAACGCAAAAAAACCCGGCTGCTTATGGCAGCTTAGACCCAAATCTGTTGATTATCATATCGATTTTAACAGTAAACATTCCTTAGATTATTGCACACTTATGGCAATTGCTTACTTTTGTTCCATGGAATAGTATTTGATGACCTGTAGCTAATTCGATCGCGATTGCATACACACAGCCGGACAGATACTACCCATACACAGAAATAATACTATAAGACCGTTCTGGTATACCAAGAATATGTACTCTGTCTTGTCTTGTATTATGTCGACTATATTGTTTATAATATGCTAGTGTACAAGGAAAAAATTTTGTCTTTGAGAAATTGCCAACATAAGAAATAAGAAATGCCACGTAGTACACGCCTATATGTTTGTGAATACGTATGTGACTCGTATACGTACTGGAACTACATGCTACGTGTGTGTAAGATCATTAAGGCAAAATCCATGCCAGAGACATTTTTTATTCATCTCGAGGCTATGGCTAAAACAATGTTAGGAGTCTATGAGTCTATGAGTATCTGTGCTACTTTTCTAATGCTGAGCAATTTAATTCGCCGATGGATATCTCAGCGACAATCAAAGGATTCGCACCATGTATGGATTAAGATTTTGTACAATACATGGCTTGGCGGTGTAGTTATGAAATATACAAACAACGCTATAGGTTATCTTATTATTTACTTGCTGTAGCCCTGGATCTTGCAGTTTTACCTTTTAACCCCTATGCATTTTTACATTTCGAAAACAATTACAAATTGTAAATTCAATTTTCACAGTAACCCTGGGACCAATCAGACTGGCTCCTATAATCCTGCTCCCTGTAATTACACTCAAATGCTATTTCCTTGTAGACCAAAACCACAATAGGAATATAACCCTGATTGTTGTCCACACTTATCCACACTGTTCATAGCATCATATTCGCAATATGTACCAGACTCCAAGCCTAGCTCGATGTAAAAATGTATTTTTGGGAGTGCTGGTAGTGGCTGGTGGCAGCCTTAGTTTGAACAAAAATAAGATTTACGAAGTCCTCTTCTTGGAGCCTCGCCTCGTGAAGAAAGTTAATGCTCATATGCGGATATTTTTAACGATCTTCCTTTTTCCACTTCAAGTCCCCGCCTCCCATTCTCTTGCCTGGGTGACGTTAACAGTCAGTCCGTCCTCTGCCCTCTTCTTCCTTCTAATCAATTTTCTGGTGCATAAATAATTTGTGAGGTTTTAATAACTTCTGTTATTTATGATGGTCAGGCCTATCTCAACCATTACTTCGGATCAGTTCTAGGTCACTTATACACTCGTGTTCAGGTGCATCTATTTTGTTTGCGAGTGTGTCAAATCTGAGTTCCACCCGTTGTGGAATCAATATTTTTCTGGCCTAATTTAAACAAGTTTTGTCCTAAAAAAACTAAGTTTTCAGGTTGTTCATTGATTTTATTGAAATTAGTTACGTGATTTATGCTAAGAAAGGTTAGATTAAGTTTATTCTGGTTAGGTTAGGTTTAAAAAGCCGAGAAAATATATAAACGTGGTTTTCTTAGGACAAAACTTGTCAAAAAGTATAGGCCAAAACCTATTTTAATTAGGCCACTTAAATTGACACCCCCCTTTGTGCTGTTGGGGGTGCAAGGAGTAGATCTAATGGGTGCTTAAGATAAGGGGGTGCGGTACCACGGGCAACAGATGGGGAACAAGTGGATCAGGGTTCACACAGAGGGTGCACTCACGGACAAAATCAAAGATTACACGAATTGTGTATGCAAAAAGGGTGCATACGAGGACGGTGCATGAACATTGCATACAAAGAGGGTGCATATGGGAAGATATATTTGCTGAGCTGCATACATGTTATGAAAAGCATTGCGTTTCTTGCGTGCATACAAGAAGGCCCATAAAAGGATCATGTGATGTGCTGCAATTCAGGTTCAGCTGCATTAAATTTGAAGGGTGTGGAGTGGAATTGACGGAGATGCATATTCAATTTACGACAATGGAGGTTCATATTGTAAGGAGATCTTCTTCCTTCTTGTCCACAGTTTTGTATTATTGCCTTGCATCTTCCATTATTGTGGTTGTGTGAATCTCATC
Organism: Ceratophysella denticulata; assembly: GCA_034694925.1. Taxonomy (NCBI): domain Eukaryota; kingdom Metazoa; phylum Arthropoda; class Collembola; order Poduromorpha; family Hypogastruridae; genus Ceratophysella; species Ceratophysella denticulata. The sequence continues at coordinate 4,717 of JAQFYT010001975.1, read as the reverse complement.
AATTCTCTATTTACTACGCCTATTAAGGCCTCCCACACTCTCAAGTTCAAAAGGCTAACTCCCAACGCTCATCACTCATCAATCACCCAATTCCTCATTTTCTATTCTCCGTATCTCCAGCAGAAAGGAGGATTGACCATTGACCACTTCTGGGTTTTCAGAACTTCTTGGGTGCACGAACGACACGTTTAACGCGAAACAATCGGAATATATCTACAATGAACTAAGGGAGAGCATATCAACTTGAATAATCAAATTGCAATTTCATACGAACAATATTTCAAAAAAGTTATAACCGGTGATGTGTACAAATTTGTAACTTCAAATATAGATTTTTGTTATTTATTGACCATTAGTGGTTACCGAAGAATCGTCTAAGATGGTTCATTATCTAAATATCCTGCAAAATCTGAATATGTATTATAGTAAGTTGTGAAACTCAAAAATGTAGGATTTTCTGTGTGGCAGTACACACACTCACAACCTTTTCGAAACACTGTATTAAATATACATATCTGTATTTTATATATATAATAATCAATATATATATAAAATACATTGATTATTACTTTACGGTGTGAAATCGACACATCAAAGCATTCAAAATTTGCAAACCAACATAATCACTTTACAGCTTAGAATTAGTGTTAACTTTCGGTCTACATGAGAAAAAATTACATGATTCACCCTGGCTCGCTTCATTTGCCCAAACGATACACCCTTGATATATTGATAAACTAGAATACAGTAAGGGCATAAAATCCTGAGCATGTGAATTATCCTATTTTTTATTGAGTGCAAAGCCTGATCATGGTGATCTTTCTTCTCCTCCTCCCGTCATCGTAATTCCTAAATTGCTAATTTAGAAGGATCTACCAAGCTATACGATTCGAGACACTCGTGTATATAGATATAAGCATCTCGAAGCTGTTTATGTACATGTAGGGAGCTGTTATAGTTAGTGGTAGTCCTTACCTGGTAATTTGCGTGTGTGTTATGTGTTATGGACAAGGAAAAAGATTCATTTTTACCTCATCTCCGTCAGACCCCTCTCATGTAACGAGGTGCAAAAAACATGATAATGACTCGCTGTGAGTTATATTAGCAAGGTATACAATACACCTTGGTGGTAATGCCAAGCCAATGCTAATAAAATAATGCCGACGCCAAGTATATAAGTATCTGGTTACCGTAGTTTTCCTCCTAAAATCGTGTGTACGTGTACACACGGGCAACAGTAATAATGCCAATCTCGATATATACGGCGGCGGCGGTTTGAAGAGGAAAAAGTTGTAGTTTTGGGGCTTAGATGGCAGGTTCAGCTTTCACGGCTTCAAATCGGGGCATACGTACAACGTTGTAAGGTACGATGTGGGATAACAGGTCCGGTCTCTTTGGTTTCAGAGGCTGTAAAGGAGGTCCAACTATAACATGAATTCAAATTTTTTATCTTTCTATAGCATTTCTAAAAATATTTGAACAATGTTTAAGTAATGATGCAGAATCCGCAGTGAGATAATTAGATTACGGTTGAAACAATATAATATTACATGTATTTAAGTTTCTTGAGGCTGTTACAAGGTTAAACTGTAGGCTTGTCTCCTTGAGCTGCTGTGTGAAACAGTAAACTGAACTATCTTTTAGCAATAAAAAATAAAGGCCTGGACTTAATGAATTCGAACAAAATGCAATAAATTGTCCAACCCTTCCATTTTAAAAGCCCAATAATAAATGGGAAATTTCCAATAATAAATATGTACGCAAAAATTGTCCAGTTCAAGTTTTGCCCCCATCGAATTCTACTCGACGCCCAATAATACAGATATACAGAAATTGTCCAATACAATATACAATGGTCCAGCTAAACGAATCAAAATTGATATATAGAAATAGAGCGAGTTAACTTATTTCATTAATATTAATTATTAATTTGATGATCAACAAATGTGCGTCTGCAGTGATGTCCACATTTTATTATATTTTTGTGTCAAACATTTTATTTTAGCTTCCACGTAATAAAGTATTTGTGTTTACATATAAGAGAAAGTTTTGTTCCAATAAGACCTGTGTATTATACGATACGCATATAGGTACCTAGGTACACTTTCTTCCTTTTGAGTATTGGGCTCTTCCTTTCAACAAAGGTTTAATTTTGCTCCAATTGGACTGAATATGTTCTCTATTGGGCACTGATGTGAATTATAAGTGGGAAAAACTTGTATTGGGCAATTTTTGTATTTCTTATTGGGCATTATTCCCCATGGTTTATTATGCCGACGGAAACTTTACACATTAATTTAGGACATTGTTTCTAACCTAGTCTTACATTATGAAGTACCAATATATGCTTGTTAGTCAATAATTTTGCTCGGTGTAAAAATGAAAAAATATCATATTCCATAAAACCAGGTAAACTCTTGAGCTAAAGCAGGAACCCACGGACCACCGACAAAATGCTTTTCAAGGTATACATCCACGCTTATTAATAGCTGATTCACAAAAGCCAATCTCCATTCCAAATCTAGAGCACTAGCACTAAAGCACTCATCGGCATGACCCGCAGAAAGCCTGTTCACCCAAGAGCATCAGGGTCAATCAGGAGGATGATCTGGCCATAAGTCCCAATAATCCGATTACAGAAAAAACACATGTTGAGTCGTGTTTGTACAGAATAGACACATACACAGAGTAGAAGTAGATGGAGGGTGGCTGGAAGTGCCTGTCAATTGACGTGAATAACATCCACGCAATCCTCAATCAATTACAGTCCAAGCCAGGCCACGGGGAAAGGCCCAAATGAAATCATCACGAAATGCCCTCCTGCTCCCTAATTAATTCCACGTCCATGTACCCATCCTACATACATAGTAGGGACATGTTGAAACAGTAGTAAAAACTATTGAAACAAACTGGCCGCAGGGATTTGAATATTGGTAGAGATTCTACTTGATTGTCAACCTAGGTTTACAATAGCGGTCACGAACAATTCGTCGCAGTTATACATGCTATTGTATTTGGCTATTAAATATTAAACGTGGCGACCAAAATGCTAAAACTTGCCGCCAAACGTTCGAAAAAACTATTTTCCGGCGCCTCTAATTTGCACAAGTTCGGTTAGGTTAGGTTAGGCTTTCGACATTTTTAAGTTTTTTTGTCGCCGAACGTAATTGTTCCCAAACCTAAAGTTTCAGCATTTTTAACGGCGCCCGTAAATGATACCCTTGTTTTCGTGCATGCAACGTATTCGCGCATACACGTCAGTATGATACCCCGTTTATATATAATTGTTAGGTTAGATGCAGGTGTTCAATGTCAGGTTAGGGCTAGGGTCTTATTCGTAACGCTTAATTACGTCAGATTGGGCCGAGATAGGTTAAGTTAAGATTCGTTCAGCTGTCAACCCTTTTCCGTTAGGTTAGGTAACCAATCTGAATTTTGACAAATACTGGTATATCGATGCGGCCTCCTAAATTGCCTGTGCTGAATTGACCTGCTGCCATGATCAATCTCGGTTGTTTGGTACACTGCTGACTGGTGTAGTGGAAGTGATTCGCTTAGTTCATGGAGGGAAGTGTTGGGGCCTTTTGGGTGGCGTGACAGATGGTCATTTTTAGAAATTCCCATGTGTCTCCTTCATCACCTTTTATTCCCGGACTTCGGAAGGCTTTTTGTAGCCAGCGTACCCTTTTCCCTTCATCTCTGCTCACTATTCACTTCACTGTCCTTTTGGGAATCTCCCATTCCAACAAAGGCTTCCTACCATTCCATTCAGTTAATATTATGTTATCAAATCACCCAGTTCTCCCATAAACCAAATGCTTTCTCTCTCCCTCATTTTTCCTTGATTATGATCCTACTCATCATTACCATCATCAGTCCTCCAAATGTCAACAACCCAGTAGCACTCATCAGCCTTATCATGGAGCTCATAGCGGAGAATCGCCTCTGCTGGTCATAAGCCTTTGTTTTGGTTTTGGTATTACGCAGGGATATTACTTCAACTGTTGTGTCTAAAGTTATAATCCGGATTCAGATCGGACGGACAGTACGAGTACAATGAACATATACGATACAGATTTATGTGATGGCAGGTAAAGGTTAGGTTTCTGCAAAGTGTTTTTGATCCAGCTTATTATCGGTGAATAGAACTGAATATGTAGCTAACATGGCACGATTTTTTTTACTAGGTAATCTAACCTAACCCAAATTGAATGATAGTATAATCATGTTAAGTTTGGTGAGGTTAGGTATGAAAGCCTGGAAATTCTTGCCTTAGTTCAAATTTTAAAACAGATATTATTTTTAGAAAAAAAAACGTCATTTCGGGTTCCTGACGTGTTGAACGCTTTAAACATATTTGATGCCATAATCTCTCTATCTAAATTTTTCGGGATTTCGTACTTTTCCATTATTCATTTAAATTCTAATTTTATGGACGGCATTTAACTTATTGTTTATTTTGTAAAACGATTTGAATATGTTTTGCATTTGACATGACGTGCAAAAAATTAAGTATCAGGAGAAATATGTATTGTTATTTAAATTAGCCCATGTTACATATGCTTATACCATAAATAAACTAGATCAGTGTCGGAGCCACTATGACTGGCCTCACTAAATTTAACATTGAAAAAATATACTACAAATAAGCTACAAAGGTACACTCGCTTGAAAAATGATATGCAAAAACCCAAGTAACTGCGACGCCAGGGCAGGG
>JAQFYT010001974.1:0-14293 GCA_034694925.1 Ceratophysella denticulata | reverse complement strand
TCCTTGAAAAAAGTTTTTGTTTCATGCATTTCTCCACATTGTCGGTCTACACTACACCCGTTTAAACGGTTTATTATAAGGCTATACTATAGACTTACTTGGTGCCTGAGTCGGGGTCAGTCGGAGGCTCAATCCGGGCACCAGGAGGTCAGAGTCAAGATACAGACACGTTCACATTTAAATCATCGCAACTGGTAATGTTAACAGAACGACACACCCACAGTATATAAACATCTTATACGACTGCATGCTATAATTAAAATCGTAGACTATCTGTATTTGTAGACCGTCACCATCATGTTCTAACGAAATAAGGAGGGTTGAATGCACTTGAGCTGACTTATGAACTTGAGTCATATTATCTTAACTGCGTACCTACGTACAGTAAACAAGATGTGAGCGTTATATTCGTAGCAGTTACCGTGCAGATAATTGTCGACAAATGAAAATATAATATTCGCAAAAAACGGTGTAGGTATTTAATGTTCAATTTATATTACACCAAATGCTAGATGTTATATGATGGTCTATATGATTATGGTTCATCCAGCCGAAACTTGTACATAAAAACCAAAATTCTAGGCTCTCTGGATCCATTTTATAGGATGAATAGATAACAAATTAAATTTTGAATTACCTAATTAAATTTATTCAGTAATTCCGATACGATTTTTGGGTATTAGTTGAATTGACTCTGAATACGACAAAGTAAAGTAAAGGCATAGATTCAAATCGACATTTCGAAATTTATTAGGATGACCTAATTGCAGGCCAACGATTACAATACGATCAAGTTCCAGTTTGTATTTAGAACATGCTGGAAAAACCCTTTCAACACCTTTTGTCAACTCCAATTTTACCTAATCCGCGGATCACGCGTGTTGGATTTAAGATAAGCCAATTTTTGAAACTCTTGTCCTTGTGCTAATCGATTTCACGTGGAAGCAAACTGCATTGATTTTGTTCCACTGATACTTGAGCGCTATGGGCTCGTGTCGAAATGCTTAAACTAATCTGTATCAGTAGTTCTTAAAATGTTATTGATAACTAAGCAGAATTTTTCCATACATATAAAACTGCAAAAGTGTCTGTGACCGCACACTTGTTTACGGAAACTGAGCCTGAAGTCAGCACCTGGTGAACAGTACAATAATTTCCAAAATGAATTCCCTGGCCATTTTCTCATCTCTGTTCCTGGTAGCGGCTCTTTCCGCACAAGCCGTAAACTCCGCTTCTGTTCACAAGAATTCGGTTCGAGTTCCTCCAGAGGCTATTGATAACGGTGAGTTTTTCTGCGGCCCTTCTAAACTTCTTCTTTGGCTAAACTTTGTATACCAATAAATAAAAATTTATAGTTTAAATGTTCTTCGGTCGACCCAAAATTGTGACCGAAACCGAATCCGCAATTTGATCCTACAATACTTATTTAGTACATAGTTTATTATAATTTTAATTATGGATATATTAAATTTATGTAATATTATTTGGTTTATTACTTCATTTATAATTTTTACCTTGCATTCTAGATGGGAAGTACTTGCTAGGTTGGGAAGTCGACACTACCAACGGAGTTATTACCTTTGATATCACCGTTGAATCCACCGCATTCATTGGTCTCGGCGTTTCTCCAGGTATGTGTAGCGTTAATTGCATTCGAAAAATTTATAAGTATAATCAACATCATCCAAGTAATAAAAATTGTTACATTACTTATATATTCGTTCAGCTGGGGGCATGATTCAAGCAGATATTTTCATTGGTGGAGTTTTCCCTAATGGAACCTCATACTCTGGAGTAAGTTTCCTGTAGCCTTTCTAAATTCGACTCGCTTTAATTCTTTAAACAACAGTGTAAATAATTTTTGCGAATTCTTGTAGGACTACTTTTCAAACCGAAACGGAAATCCAGTTTTGGATGCCCAACAGGATTGGACCCTCGAGGACTTTTCCGAAACTGAAACCCATACCCACTTGGTAGTGTCCAGGCCAATTAAAGCCACTGAGCCCAATGATAACGACATTAGCGTAAGTTGGGAAATGATTCAACCAATCATTATCCTAAATGATTACAAAGAATGATTATCAATGTATTTGTACTCTCTTTTAATCTGTACAGGAAGGTGATAATTTTGTTATCTGGTCCTATGGTTTCACGGATACCATTGAATACCATGATCGAACCCAGCGAGGAAGCAAACCCCTCAATCTATTGGCCTAATTTTATTATATATGAGAAAACTACATACCTACATTTAAATTAATTCGTTAAAACCTTTTGAATAAAAGTAGTCCTAATTCCGATATCTAATCAAAATCTGACAATCATCGTTACATATAATCGTGAGATCATCGGGTCAATAAACATAAGTCCAACGTCGTCCACGCTTCCTCTAGTAACTTGTGGGGTAATTGACCAAATTCAGACCGCCATAATTAGGTACCTACTTGGGTTCCGAATAAAAAATGATATTGACTGATATCGATTTAAAATTACCCACTTATTAACCAAAGTTCTCGGCATCTACTGTAGGTACTCCCGGCTCATGTCAGGAAAAACCTTTTATCTCAATACCACCCAAGTCGCCCATGCCCTTAACACAGGCAACGTGGGTGGGATTAGAGATAACAGGTTTTTCCTGTCGTGAACTGAGAGTATGTTATGGATTATAATAAACCTACATAATAGTACAAATGGGGCTCAGATCAACTATCTATTGGCTCAATTTCAAATCATAATTATTTTATTATCATGTTTCTCCAGATTCAATATTCCTTACAAAGAATGTAAAATGATAATTCTAAGTATAAAGTGTTTTCATGTAAAAAATAAAATAATAATAAGTATTGGATTTTAAGTCAAAAATAAAATTTTCAAAATGAACCGGAGAAATCGCAGTCTCAATTCTGCATCTGCATTTATGATCGAGGAACCGCAGTGACCAATAAACAATATGATGTCACCTCTCCTCCAACATGCTCGTGCGGTTTGAATAGCATATGATGAGAGTTCGAAATAGCTGAGAAATTTACACAGCGAACTCAAATAAACAATAGGGATGACATCAGTTATGATTGGAAACAATACAATTACACCATGCGAGTACTCATGATTTATGCACTTGTTAAAATTTAAACCGAATTCCAGATGAATTCATTTTAATTTTTAGAGTTTCATATGCAGACAGCAGACAATGCCAATACTGTCAAGCCAGTATCTGTACATCACTTGAATTCTTCAAGGTCGTCATTCAGAATTTGACACGGTTACGATACGGCTACTGAAGAAAGGATAGGAAACGATTTCAAATACAAACCACGGCGACTGATTAGGATGAATTACAGTATGTAGAGTAGGATTTGTTTTAAAGTAGGGTAACAAGAACAAGACACATCTACCTGAGCATAAACACCGATGTATAAATTCCATTAAATACCAGGAATATTAAAACGATAAAGAATATGATCCATGTAATACCTGTCCTGTGCGCTTTCAAGTGGAATCAAGCTGAAGCGTCTATTTTAGTTTTCTTACCAAGTTCTTGAAATTCTATTGTTAGATTGCCCAATATTTTCCACGGAGTTCATATAAAACGGGAACTGAAGTTGTGGAAGTATCATCAATTTCAACCTGAACCTGAAGTCGAGTCCGTCCTTGCCGAATATTTCAATTTCCATAATGAATTCCCTAGCCGTTTTTTCATCTCTGCTCCTGTTAGCGGTTTTCACCGCTCATGCCGTTAACTCGGCTTCTGTTCACAAGAATTCGGTTCGAGGTCCAGCAGAGGCTATTGACGATGATATATGCTAATTTGACTTCACCTTATAAAAACGTTTACGCTCATAATTGTTCTCTACATATTTTGCCAATGTGTTGACTGGTTCTGATTGAAATTTATATGGTAAAATTCTGGGGGAATCTGTGTCGCAAGAGTTTGCTCATAAAAAGAGATTAAATTAAAGATTATTAAAAGAGAGGTTGTTTGTTGTATGTCGCATTAAAAATAAATACATACCTACATAAAAGTTGTATTAATTGTTTTAGATGGAAAGTTCCTGTTGGGCTGGGAAGTCGGCACTGTTGGGGGAAAAATTACATTTGACATCACCGTTGAGTCTACAGGTTATATCGGTTCTTGGAATTTCTCCAGGTAATTCCAGGGTTACCTAATTAAAATGTCCAATATAAAGTTATTTCATATGATAACGATTTATATGTAATTTAGACGGAAGTATGGTTAATGCCGACCTCTTCATCAGAGGAGTTCTCCCTGATGCTACCGAATACGCTGGGGTAAGCTTCAATTTCGACAAAACATGTACTTTTTTTTTCGTGAATTCGTTTCGACAAAACAGAGTACAATATATTGTTTCCAATTATTTAGGACTACTTTTCGACGCGAAACGGGACTCCAGTTTTGGATGACCAACAAGATTGGACCCTCGAAGATTTTTCCGAAACAGAGACTCAAACCCATCTCGTCGTGTCCAAACCAATTAAGGCCTCGGAGCCCAATGATCTCGACATTGACGTAAGCTACAATACAATTACACGCCGTTGCGTTGTTGCAATAGAGATAGTATCTAGGATTTGTACGGAATATTGGAGAATATTTATAGACATGAGCGTATTATTTGCAATTAATTTGATTATATTGAAGGGGGTAACTTTGTTATCTGGTCTTATGGTGCCACTGATATTCTGGAACATCACGCCGAGCGAGGAAGCAAACCTCTCAACCTTTTGGATTAATCTTTCATTATACTTCCCACCCAGAATTAAATCCGGTCTTCTACCTTAAAATCAATTTCTAACACCCGTCAAAATTGTTAGAACATTTATAAATAATATTTCAATAAAAGCTGCGTACAATTTCAATGCGTATGAATTGGAAAACATCGATTTCTCCACGATCATGAACTACCCATATTCGTCCATTCATATCGCGTTATCGTTGTCAGTTTTTTTTTCTCCCATTTCCTGCATTTACCCAATTTTATGGACTTTAACGGTCAAAGTAAATTGATTGTAGTCCAACTGATAGAAAGTTTGGTTAACAATTATTGCCCGCTGAGTGAATCTGTTAAATAAATATTATTACCTTGACTATCACTCTTGCTGAACCTATATTTACCTATTGAGTAGCAAAGTAGGTATATGATTTCCCTGAAGGGATACCAGTGTCGTAGAGTAGTAAATACTGTAATTTTGTTCAATTAAATACACCCCAACTTAATTTTATTAACAGGAAGATGTTTACCGTTAATATAGTCAATGAGATTCTATAGTCTCACCACCGTCACGCAACTAATCGATATTTATACCTAACACTAATGAAATTGAAAAGTTGAGCCAATTAACTTTTTTTGAGGAGTACAAATGTCAGACGCCATTCTCAATTAAAGCTCTAAGATGACGGCTCTTTTGTGGGTCTTCTGGAAAAGTTTTTAAGATGACAGCGATAGTAGAGAACACACGTCACAGCCCCTTTTCTCCGCTTCACTGCACTTTCATTTTAGGTTGAGGTTCGGAATTTGAGAAGCTTTCTTCGAGTATGTGCACGGAAGAAAGCATTATATATGTAATTGGCTTATGTCCTTGATTGAAAGTATTTAAGGAAAGTAGGACGACGGAATAGCTTCGCAGTCGTTTTAACATCACTACAAACTGTCATCGCTTCTTCCAGGACGACCCAGCCAAGAATTTTCTGCCTTAACAACCTAGGATCTGGCGGAGCTAGACCAAGTACCTTTCAATTTACCATCGGTAAATACTTCCTACGGTTGAAATTTCGGTAGATTTTAGTTTTCTATTATTGAAAGTTATACTCGGATTAACGACCGTACTTAATGTTCCAGAGTCGGTGAATCATGAGTTACGGTTACGGGAATCCGATGATGGGGCAACCATGGGGTCCACCGAATCCCATGCAAACAGCATTTGCCAACTCTATCCATCCCGCCCCATCCAAATTTGGGAACCTGACTGTCGTGGACAAGGTTCCCATTGAAATGCTGGACCTCATTGATCCGCACTGGTATCAGTTCCCTCCCATGAACCCACTCTGGCACTCTCTGCTCGGATTGACCATGGTCCTCTTCTCCATTTGCTCTCTAACTGGGAATGCTGTCGTCATTTCCGTTTTCATGTCAACCAAGGCCTTACGGAGCCCTGCTAATCTACTCGTCGTCAACCTCGCCTTTTCCGACTTTATGATGATGGTATATGACCCATAATCTGTATTTCGGGTGGCATTTCTCGATGCAATGAAAAACTAGAATCTGGAATGAAAAATAAGACTTTTGCAATAAGAAATGGAATACTGCAATAATGAAAGTTGGTATATAATTCCAAAGGTTAGGTTAGTAGTTGGTCATTTCGGTATTTCAAAAACCTAACCTAATATGTAGAACAGATCAATCTCGTCCGCCAATGTTTTAAGCTAACCGAATCTGACTAAAATCAAATTTACTGCCAGGCAGACTTATTGCAAAAGTCTTGTTTTCATTGCAGATTCTCTTTTCACATTGCACGTTTATATATTCCCCATTTGTATTTCCAAAAGTTTATCTGTATGCCATATATTGGGTATTCGACAGTTGACCATGGGGCCCGCAATGGTTGTGAATTGCTACTATGAAACCTGGGTATTTGGTGAGTATTTTGAATACATGTCCAGTTGAAGTATGATGATCAACGTGTAGAGAGACGGTTGGCTTAGAATCACGAAACCTATCCGTCCACTCACGGTCCATGCTATTAGCATTACCTGTGAGGAAGGATTATAGGTTTCTTTAGAGACTCTGAGCCATTCGTCGCTACAATATACCCGTTGGGAATTGCAGGTCCTCTGATGTGCGAACTGTATGGTATGGTTGGATCCTTATTCGGGTATGTGTACAGTGACAGTATACTTTATTCTGAAAATAAATGAATATATTTACCGCACGGTTCAGCGATGATGAACCCAACAGGATGCATTTATAATTCTAAAATCCCATGTCATTCCAGATACGCCTCGATTGCAAGCATGACAATGATAGCTCTGGATCGATACAATGTCATTGTCAAAGGTAACAATAGACAGCGCATTAATTCCTATAGTCTTCGCCTCAAACCCTTTATGGTTTCTCATTAGGAATGGCCGCTAAGCCCCTGACTACCAAGGGAGCCATTTTAAAAATTTTGGGTGTATGGACTATCTCTTTAGTCTGGACTCTAATTCCGCTCTTTGGTTGGAATAGGTAATGTGTGTTGGGGTCAAATAAATTGGCTGAAATGTGTTAGATTTCTGATTTGGACCAAAACTCATTATGTGTCACATCCGATGTTTAGATATGTGCCTGAGGGGAACATGACGTCTTGTGGTCTAGACTACTTGAAAAAGGATTGGTTCTCTCGATCATACATACTGGTCTACGCTGGTTTCGTCTACTTCATGCCACTTCTCACAATCATCTACTCATACTGGTTCATTGTTAAAGTAAGTTTCTGTCAAAACTGCTAAACGAAACCTGTTCGTTGGACAGTTTTCAATATACCACCGTTGACTTGACCTTGACATAGGCCGTGTTTAGTCATGAGAAGCAGATGAGAGAGCAGGCAAAGAAAATGAATGTGGCTTCTCTGAGATCCTCTGAAGCACAACAGACGTCGGCGGAAACTAAGCTTGCTAAGGTATTATACATATATCCGCTTATACTAGTTTATGAAAACATGGCGGATGTATCTGTGATATGTTTCGATTTCGTATATATTAGATTGCTTTGATGACGATATCCCTTTGGTTCATTGCATGGACGCCATACTTGATAATAAATTTCATTGGAGTATTCGAAACAGCAAAGATCTCTCCAATCAACACGTACCTAATAATTATAAACTCTTTTCCCTTGAACTAATTAGATTATTCTTTAGTTTTTGTTATATTTGTTTAGGACATGGGGCGCAGTATTTGCTAAGGCAGGGAGCATTTATAATCCTATCGTATACGGAATAAGGTAATAAGATATTACGTAATGTTTACGCAACGAATGACACCCGGCTACCGGTTTATACTCTAATGATGTTGATTGATGTAACTTGGTATACTTATCTATAGTCATCCCAAATACCGAGCCGCACTGTTGAAGAAGTATCCTTGTTTGGCCTGTGCATCTGAGCCGCAGGAGGGTGAGGTCATGTCTCAATCATCTCATGTGACCACGGCTGTACTGGAAGACAAACCTTAAAACGGACTGTATCAGCCAGTTCCAAGCTAAACCTCATCAAATATGGAACAAACGAACGAAACATTTTATTGTTTGAAGTTTTACATTTCTTTAAATTCCTATCTTACAAAATATGCTTCTCAATCTCAATTGTTTCAACTTTTTTCCGTATGCCAAAGTATTGGTTTATTGCTACTATTTTAGTTTTTTTTAGTTTTTCTGCTGGTCCGTGATCCTCCATTTAAGTTAAATTCTATATAGTTCATATATGCCTGAGTTGGGAAATGTACTAGAGGTGAAATTCACGTTAATTGGATTAAAATTAGCCGTGTCAGATTCAATGATTTCTCATATTCGATTCCATCGTTTCATTAAGACGACTCTGCTTTTCCTATTTCCGATTTTATCTTACATTCTTATTATTCTTATTACAGTAAGATAACTCAAGTTGAATAAACAAACACTGAATTCAAGCAGACAAAATAGCTATTTAATTACCTAACCGAATTAGCTAGTAAAAGTAAGACCTGTATTGGTTGAAAATTGAACGACGGACACAGTTGGTTTAGTTAGATCCAACGAACATGAAAGATTTTGGTTTGAGTTGAGTTGTAATACACATTTTAATGCTCATTTTATACATAAAATTTGGTTACATCATTCATATAAATATCAAGGTACAGACAGGGTTATGTTATTTATAAGTTCTACCCAGCTTGAGCCTTTTCCTGTGACTTTTGTAATTGTATACATTTCAATATACACTTCTCTGCTCTTTCAAAAGCCGACATGTCTTTGAATTTTGAAGCAATGCTCTTTGCCTCAGTACATACTTGTACTGCTTCATCAAATTCAGCTTTCTAGAATTTTAAGAAAATATTATTAAATTAATTACAACGACATTAACTGTTATTTCGTTTTCATATAATTATTACCTCTAAATGTACGTTTCCGATACTGATAACAATATCAGGATACAAGTCTGGATGATTTTCCCGAGTAATCACTTCCAATTCTCGAAGGATCGAGAGAGCCGTTTCATATTCTCCTAGTAGAGCATGAGCTGTGGCTACATTATTCCGAGTCGTTACAGCCTTTTTTTTAAAAAAAGAAACAAACAAAATTAATTTTAATAAACACATGTAAGCTTGAATTTGCATACCTGTCTTGCTTCAGGACCGGCAGCCATCACGACATACTTGTACGCTTCTTGAGCCATATCCTTGGCTCGAATAATTTGAATACGATCCATCTGACCATCGTCTGTTGTGGAATTCCCCTCACTAAGGTAGATATTACTGAGATTGTCCAATGCCCAGCCAGCCAATAAAAGCGTATTTTCATCTTCCATACCTTGTTTTAGTATCTACGAAAAAAGAGTCGTCAATAGTCAAAAATAAGAGAATAAATATTGCAAATACTTAATTGGTGTATTCAAAATAACCTTATGTCGTTGTATTTCGATACAGTAAGTAAGCCCCGTGGCGGCTTCAACCATTCTTCCCATTTTTCGATAAATTTCACTTAATTTGATACTAATTTCCACAATAGAGTTGTCTGTAAGAACCATCTTGCCTTGCCCAATTAATCTCTGGACAACGAGTTTGAATAAATTCTCAGCTCTCTCCAATTCATCTTTAGCAAAGGCTAAATTTGCCTGCATGTCTATTATTTGTGTCATGGCATCTTCCAGTCCATGCTTTTTAGATGTACGAAAGGCTTGAGATAAATGCTTCTCAGCTAAATCCAAATCTTCTCTCTGCAAATGTAAATACAATTACCTAGAACCTATGAGCATATACAAAGTAAGTAATATAATTTGCGAATAACCGTGACTGGTACCTGAATTGCGAGGATAGCTTTCTTCATTGAAAGGATAATTGACTCTTGGATACTTTCCTCGTCTTGCTCAAAGAATCCAAATATTCGAAGAGATCCTCCTCCCAGCATTCCACTGATTCCTACTAAAAAGGCACGTAGTCTGGATCCAGACCACCCGGAATTCCTTCCGCCATAATTCCAACCACCACCACCGCTCCAACGACGACGGTCAAATGTACTTGTAACAGCATAATTAGCTCTGAAATGGTATTGTCTCCACACAATTGTTTTCAGCTGGACTCTTGCTGGTAACCAAGCTGGTCTTGAGTTAAATCTCCTTGATATTGGAACGAGTATGTTCCGGAACATGGTCTCGCAATTATCCGGGACCTAATGTCGCACGAAGAAAGTCACTAAACTAAACGGAGTTATACGGATTTTAACTTTTAAACAGTACGGTTACGTATCTCGTTCATCGTTATAAGTTAATCTCGTCCTCAAGACTCAAGTATAAACAGGTGAAGAACGGTTGACCCTTGACACTACTGGGACCAATTAATGACCAACCTATTCAATACAATTTAAAGCATACAATATTAATAATTTTTGATTATAATCCTCACAATTAAACTAAAATTTAAATTATACTACTAAACTGTCTGTCTCCGTGTACATAAGCCTTCAGCACTACCTCCTCCCGCCTCAAGATTTCAAAATCCCTGTTGTACATACCAATGCTTTTATTTGAAAAACTGGCGGCCGCGTAGCCTGTGAGTTCCTTCCTTTGGCAACCAATAATTAATTTAATCAACAAAACAATAGCAAATACACAGCAAGAACAAAGCCAAATCTTGTATTTTTCCAAAATGATACCGTTTGTGTGACTGATGACTGAAGCATTTAGTGAGTGATTGAGGAATTCTGGGTGTTGTTGGTTGAGGTCAATTATTATACCGGCCGGGTGACCTCTTACCACGACCTCTGGACTGGGGACTCCTGCCTGGTGGGTGACTGGATATCATCTTATATTGGATACTTTTGGTGCTTGGGGGATAGATAGAAGCGAGAGAAGTGACAGGTGACACATGGCGACATATTTCAGATCATAATAAAACTGTATTTCATGATGTTCTCAACTTGTTCATAGGTTAGGTTCCAGTTAGCATTGGGCCAAATATCCGCCGGATATTATAGGTCAAATGTTGAATGTGTGTAGGAATTTCTTCCATATACTGTCAACAGTTAACTGTGCCTGCGTGTGTAATATTTACACTATGTATTATGCATTCAAGTCGTATATGTTCCATATCATTTGTTGCTTGCGGTGCTAGCTTGTGAATATTGCCATGCCTTGCCTGGCTCATCACTCATCACACAGTACACGTACGTGTGTACTGAGAACTGGAACCCTATTCTAATATCATTGATGAATCCTTGCTCTGTTATCTGTTGTCTGTGTGGTTATGTATTTAAAATTTAGTATGTATTTTTAATGTTTTATTTTTCCAGCTTCCATTACACACACTACTGAGAGAGAAAAAAACGAAGAAAATGAGTAATTCTTACAAAATTAAGCCTGTTCCGAAAGGAAATCGTACAAATTTCCCATTCATCATGATGCCAGTTTCTTCAGATGAAGGGATTTCAACGGGGTGAGTATACATGTATTAAATAGTTACTTAGGAGCACTTGCGCTAATCAATGGTTGATCATGTCATTCGATATACGGCGATTGGTAATTCGACTTATGAAAATTGTTGGGATTGGGAGACTCAAATTCTACAGTTAGTTTGACTTTTGACTCGGATGTCCACATTTCCCAATTTGAACCATTACCTAATTTGACCTGTATTCCTAATCCTTTCCATTCCTCCATCATCCCGCAGTCATTCAGGGAATTCAGACCAACTGGATACAGGAAGCACGAACGAGAGAAACACAGGTGGGAACACGAATAATACGAACCGTCGAATTCCAGCAGCTCCAACGGCTACTCGTCGAGAACAGCCTCGGATTCCGATGCGCTATACCCCGGGGCTCTTGGAAACTCTGACAGCTCAAGAGCAGCTTCGTCGACCTGCTCACCTACTCTATCCAAGTACTTCACAAACAAGTCTAACCGGAAATGGCACTGGCAGTGAAGATCATGCGGATCTACGCTCTCGACTTCAAAGTGTTTATAGCTTAGGATTAGGAATCCCTAATACCCACCACCACGATCCGTTGCCAGGTAGTAATAATTCTCTTCAATTCTTGACGTTGTGCGTTACAAACGCCTGTTATTTACAAAATACCAATAATACAATACCAGATCTTCAAAGTCCTGTCCCACCGCGCCCATCTTCCAAGTTTCGTCGGTGCAAGACCAAGACAGTTACCGGTAGCGGAGATCGAGAGGCTGAGCTACGACGAACTGCGAATTTGATGCTAATTGGCGGCGGAGAACTGAGTTCCTCTGGGCCACAATCCGGGACTGGTTCACTGCAGAATCAAATGGAGCTTTTATTCATAAAGTTGAGGGACAAGGAGAGTGAGATTACTAAATTGAGAAATGAGTTTGCATTGATGCAAGAGTCGGTCAAGAGAAGTACGTGTGAGTCTGAGGCCTCTAAAGCTCAGTGCAGTAGCCTGAGACATGAGCTGGCTCGAGTGGAGCAACAATTGGAATCACTGGAGGAGAGGTTTGACAATCAGGATGACAGCCAATCCATCAACTTGACTCAAATCTCAGCCTATGCCACGGAGGAATCCATTAGAATTACCAATAGCCGACCTCCAACTACTTCTGAAGTCGCGCCACCCGACTTTGATGGAATCATTCGAAATATCCGGGAATTGAATATTCTAGTGGGAAGTAATACAAGCATGGAACTATGCTATACTTCCGGTGGTGCTACTTTCAAGGTTCGTTCTTGGTACCGTAACAATATGGACTCAAAACCAGACAATGCGTTTACATAGTATTTATTTTAGCAAAGTGAAGCAGTGATTATAACCCTGTTCAAGAATGGCTACATTTCCAGTGATGCACCCAAAACATTCCGATCATTTGCAAGCTCAGCGTCTATTCAATTTTTTCAAGATATTTACGATGGTTACTTTCCTGCAGAGCTTCAATGCAAATATCCGGATGGAATTCCTCTTGTTGTATGGATGAACTGTATTGTATCCATTGGGTTCTATTCCAGACTGTTAGTGACTCATATAATATCTACAGGTCAAGGATAAAAGGACTACACTCTACCCTGGTGGTAATTCCTACTTCGTTGGAAAGGGGCGGAGATTGGTGGATGAAATGGAAATATTACCAAAGTTTTATCCTGGAATGAAATATCCTGTACTCAAATCTATTCCTGCCCGAGAGACGTGAGAACAATGAACATGTTACTCTGCAGTTTTGCCTTGCTATCTAAAGCTTGAATGTACCGTGAAGAATGTTTTATGACTATGATAATTCATTACAGGCGATCAACAGAGTCAACAAGTTCCTCTCTCCAGTCTGACATTTCATTGAACACTTATACAATCCTTCCACAACTCCTCCCCACTCGCCCAACATCCACCCAACAAAGACCGCTCTATAAATCCGGAATGAATCGAGTCATTACACTTAAACTCAAGAATCTTGTCACAGGTCACACTCTAACCTTAACGTTGTTTATGTTCCCAATTTTAATATTCTCCCGATCAATCAGAGAGAGATGAACTGCCTCCTGATTTCCGATAGTTGCTTCGGTTTTTAGATCCAAACAAGGTCAAAATCGGTGAGGACTTGATCTGAATTTGCATAGGATGGACATTAACACGACCTGACCTGAAACCCGATAACCTCATACTGATATCTGAATCAGGTGCCTTTTCAACCTGATCTAACCTGAATTATTCAGCTCGGCACACTTGATATACCTGCTCTGACCTGATACCAGACTTGATACCAGACTTGATACCAGACCTGATACCAGACTTGATACTAGACCTGATACCATACTTGATACCAGACCTGATACCAGACTTGATACTAGACCTGATACCAGACTTGATACCAGACCTGATACCAGACTTGATACCAGACCTGATACCAGACTTGATACCAGACCTGATACCAGACTTGGTACTAGACCTGATACCAGACTTGATACCAGACTTGATATCAGACTTGATACCAGACCGGATACCAGACTTGATACTAGACCTGATACCAGACTTGATACTAGACCTGATACCAGACTTGATACCAGACCTGATACCAGACTTGATACCAGACC